>PPXL03000005.1:600000-756861 GCA_003706765.3 Xingzhongia hampshirensis | reverse complement strand
TACGTGCGTTATCTTAGGGAGGGGGGAAGAGTATTCCAGGCAAATGGATAGTTGAGGTATAATTTGTAGCCATACCGCAAATACGTTTCTAGAGCTTTTCTTTTCTCGTTTAAATCTTTTTGACTTTTCTGTATATTCTCATCGTCAAGATCAGAATCTCATTTAGGAAACTTCCTATTATTCTCTCAGTCTCAGACATATTTTTCATACTCCTTTGTAATGGAGCTTTTACATATTCATTTGATCTTTCAGCTTGCTTGAGGCTTACACGCGAACTTGTTCTAGAAAACTGAGGATTCTGCGAAAGCTGCCGAAGTAAGTCGGGGGGCGGGGATGGTAGCTACACCCAAACTGCCCCTTATCTAGCTAAGTAATTCGTGAGGAAGAGAGTTTTCTTTTTGGCGAGACGACCCTAACGGAAGACTCAAACTAAGAAAATAAATATGGCGGAAGGTTGTTGTATGGATTGCCATAATGGTATGCAAAGCTGTACACGTAAGTTTCGTTTGATGTCAAAGAATTTTCAGAGTTTTAGATAAACTAACACAGTAACTCAGTCTCTTGTATTGCTGAAATTAGTAGAGTTGAGTGTGAAGAGGAACATGGATTGGATCATGATGGATGTAGAAAATCTCAGGGTCTTAAATTTGACTTTGAAGCATTTTCCTCGAATGCCTGTGCTACGGATGGTTTCGATAATAACTGTCAAGGCTCATTGTGTAATAATCGTGACTCAGAAGCAGATGAAAATGAAAACAAAAATGAACGGAGTGATATCTTTGGAAAAAGTGATTATACGAGCCATGGAGCTTGTGATAAACCAAGTTTGCAAGAGATAAAAGAACACTTCTTTGAAGAAAATGGTGATAGTTGTAAAAATGAGTGCTGTGTAGCCTCTGTAGATGATGTCTTCGATTCCTTCAGCGAAGATGGTGATTTCAAATTGTTCTTAGGTACAGATGGGGGTATTCCAGTTTCTTTGAGTGGCTGCTCTGAACACTTCAAAAGGTCCTTTGAGAAATACAAATCTTTTTTGGGTACAGGCAAATGTATCTGTTCTGGGTACATGAACAAGCTTCAGAATTGCTGCAGTGGCAGAAGTTCTTTGAAACGAAGATCCATATCATCAAAGCCTACCAAATCTATCAAACCTTCAACTGTTCTTGAAATGCAAGCTCAAATCCAGTCAGGGACCACCAAGGAATCTTTTATTGATCTAGAAATAAATACAAGAAAGAAGCATTATATGTTCAAAACTGACGGAATGACCTGTGTTGGATGTACGAAGAAAATAGAGAAGGTTTTACAGAAGATCGATGAAGTTTCCAAAGTCAGTGTTACGTTTGTGACTGGTATTACAGAGTTTGAGATTGATGCTGAGAAAATAGCTCTATTGGATTCCATGGTGTCGAGATTAACAAAGGAGACTGGCTTTACATTCAGCGAATTAAAACCAAATTTCCTAAATTTAGTTCTATCAATAACATCAAAAGAGTCGCTAATTAAGCTGAAGGAGAATGTTGAAGATGTAAGAGGATTAAAGAAGCATCTATATTCCGTGACATATGATCCTTCGATAATCGGAGCTAGAGATTTGCTCTCTCTGACTGGAGATGTTCAACTAGTTGACAGTTTGAGTAATTTTGGGAAAGGTTATAATAAGCAACTGACGAAACTGTTTTTGAAGACAGTCTATTCGGTGACCTTCACTATCCCTGTTCTGATATTTGCTTGGGGTGGATTGACGACCCCATCCCCCAGTAGTCAAGCGATAATTTCTTTTACCTTGGCTACGCTTGTTCAGTTGATAGCTATCAATGAATTTTATCTTAAGGCTTTGAAGTCGTTGATATACAGTCGTGTAATTGAAATGGATATGTTGGTAGTCATTAGCATCACTTCTGCCTACATTTACTCGTTTGCTATGTTCATTTTGAGGATGGAGGAAGTTTCAGACAAGGATACTTATTTTGAAGTTTTGGTTTTATTAGTTAGTCTTATTCTACTGGGAAGATTGATGTCTCTTTATGCTAAAGTCAAAGCAGTTAACACAATTTCATCATCTGTTAACCAAACTGAGAGTGTTTTGCTAGTTGGTTCGAATAACGACATACGCAAGCTTGATTCGAGGCTACTGCAATATGGAGATAATTTTCTAGTGCCACCTCATTCCTCAATTGTTACTGATGGAGAGGTGATAGAAGGTGAGAGTGCTGTAGATGAATCCGTAGCTACCGGTGAGAGTCTACCTGTTGCCAAATGTGTCGGTGATCGTGTTATAGCTGGGAGCAATAATACTACAGGAAAGTTGATTGTCAGATTGACTGAACTTCCAGGAGATAATAGCATTGCAAAAATTTCAGACATGGCCCAAAAAGTTGCCTCAAGCAAAAATAGGTACCAAGATATTGCTGACAGAATAGCGAAATTTTTCACACCAGTGGTATTATTCATCTCGTTGATAACGTTTTTATCGTGGTTCGTCGTTTGCATTAAGGCTCGGGAGACTACAATAGGAGAAGCTTTTGGAATCTCCATCAGTTATTGTATTGCTGTACTGGTTATATCATGCCCTTGTGCACTAGGTTTAGCCGTGCCAATAGTAATTGTTATTGGTTGTGGGATTGCCTCAAAGTCAGGTGTACTTGTGAAAAATTCGGCTGTATTTGAATATGGCCACAAAATTACAGATGTTATTTTTGATAAAACTGGTACGTTGACGGATGGGATCCTTCTAGTTGAGGATACAACGTATGACCCAATCGACGGATTCAATGTCCCTACTATCCAGAGAATTGTTCAATTGTTAACCGAACATGATGACCACCCAGTGTCCTTGTCATTACATAAGTTCTTAAATGATATTCCTGGAAGCAATATTGATATTGAAATTTCATCAAAGAAGACAATACCAGGTTGTGGTATTGAAGCTAAAGTTGGAGGATGGAACGTTAAATTGGGTAATCCATATTGGTTGGGAGTTGTGGATAGACTAACTGCGCTCCTGGAGGAAGGATTCACTTTGAGCTGCCTGATATATGATGATAGAATTCTTGCTGTATTTAAACTAACCAGTGTTTTGAGACCAGATTCTAAAGAAACAGTTGAGCTGCTAAATCTCAAAGGTATCTCATGTCATATTGTTAGTGGAGACAACCCTGAGTCTGTAGATAAGATTTCAAGGGCATTGAATATTGAGTCCAGAAACGTTCGTGCGTTATACAAGCCAAATCAGAAGCAAGAATATGTTAAGAAATTACTCGATGAAGGTAAGAGAGTTATGTTTTGCGGTGACGGCACGAACGATGTTATTGCAATAGCACAAGCTCAAATAGGAATCCAAATTGAAGGTACATCTGAAATTGCTACGGTTACAGCAGATGTTGTATTACTGAATGGGCTGGCAGGAATTGGTAAATTCTTATCGCTCTCCTTATCTGTTAGAAGAAGAATCCTCGCTAATTTGAGTTGGTGCTTTATCTATAATTTTGTTGCTATTTTATTCGCTTCTGGAGCTCTAGTTGCTGTTAGGATTCCTCCTCAGTATGCAGGATTGGGGGAAGTGGTTAGTATCTGTCCAGTCATTCTGTGTGCTTTATCTTTGAAGTTGTCAAACAAGTGGTAATCTAGAAGCGATTCATTTCATATCCGTGTAGCTTCGTATAACAAACAAAAATCGCGATGGCATGCTCTATTTGTTAGTAGTATTCTAAGGGGCCAGGGCCTCTATTATCTTTTTCCTGGGACATGACAGTCTTACGATTGAATCGAAAAATATATTATTTCTCTACCCTTCTCTCCATAAGTAGCTGCATCGTTGTTTCTATATGAGCTCTTAGCCGGGATATAGATTGGTAAAACATATACTGCATTTAACCAGATGGAATTTAAATACAAGCGTTTTACGCCTGTAACGCTTTCATGTCGAGGTGTATTACTAAAACTGAAACTGACATTAGGAATCTATGAACTCGTCTTCACTCTTTGTATTGTTCTTGTTCTTGTGTTTCTCTTTTTGTTTTTACAACTATAATAAGTTGCGAGCTAGAAGCAATAAATTTAACTTAAATAGAATCCTTGTGGAAGGCTTCATGTTTAACACATCCCTCCAATACGGAACTCTGTGTGATTGGTACTATCTACATATTACACAGTACTGATTGACAAGGTTATTCTTAAGATCTACCGTTTGATAAATGAACTTGAAATAATCTATTGTAAATTCTATTGAATGAAGCAAAAAAGAGAACGTTGAAAATAAATTCATATCCACAAAAGTTCCTATTGACATATAGTTTACTAAGTTTGTACTTCTCGATCAATAGATGGTTTCCTTAGAAAGTGCATTGAAACAAAGAAAGAAACACTATGCATAATCTTTCTGGTTCTGCCAGAGTGGACGGGTCAATGGGTAACCTTTTTCTTCCACTGTAATGTAGTTTGATCCACCTAATCTAGCAACTGGTCTGTACTTTGTAATGTCTAAAGCGGAGCGGTCTTCATTGAGCAAATCTTCCCTAACCCAATTATGAATTCCTTCTGCGATAATCAAGGTCCCTGTATTTTCACCATCAATCTTAGATTGCCAGTTGTGGGTACCAAGAACCCTGGCTTCTATTGAGAAAGCACTTTCAGCGACATGAGGAACTTTCACATATTTTGAGGGACTAGCATGAAGACCTGCTAATTCGAATTCATCAACACCTTCTGGGGCGTTAATGGTAGTGTAGTTAGCAGCATCAACAAACCAGTCAGATATTATGTTGATTGTCAACTCTCCATTCAATAGTGCGTTAGCTAAAGTATCTTTCTTTCCACCTCCTCTCAATTGACTTGGACTAACACCAATGACAAACACTGGTGGGTTAGTGCTCACAAAGTTGAAGGCACTATATGGAGCTAAGTTATTGTTTCCATCCTTGTCCACAGTCGCAATGAAACCAACAGGTCTAGGAACAATCCCTGACATTAAAAGTTTATAGTTCTTGAGAGGTTCATCTGTCTTATACTCAATGCTGATCTTCTGGTGTTTTTTCCATTCATCAGTAACTGCGCCAGCACCAGCTTTCCAACCTTTGCTATGGACCAAAAAATTCTTTGTCATGTTATAAAGTATATCTATAACTTGAAACTTATAATGGGAAGACGAAAGCATCTTTTTTTTCGTAGAGCTGTCTTTTTATATATGACCTAGAGTGAATAGAAAACTGTAAGATGAAATAAGTGATGCATGAATATACATAATCAATTTTAATAGTAAGGATTTCTTCCTAAAACTATATTATTATAAACGTATTACTTTAGCCGGAGACAATTTATACTTGGAAACGGAATTGCATAATAAAGATGGGTTTTATTTCATAACTTTGAAACAGATCAGTGAGTAACGTTACCTTGCCATCTTCGGATGCTTCTTTTAAAAGCTGGGCTTGACGGATGAGTGTACATGTTTATGTTTCCGGTCTTTTGATGATTCTCTCCATTAGCGGAACGGAACGGTACGGCGAAATACACGGAACTTTACCGAACTTTTAATATAAAGAGAAATGTGTAACGGATGTGTTACGAACGAATAAAGGCTTGGAATGAAATGATTGGAACCAGGAATTATTGAGCTATAAACATGATATTTCCTTTGATAAAACAGGGATTATTAGCAAGGCATGTATGGTTTGGTTGTAGTCGTTGATATTAATTACTGTCTGTATGCACGGAGATACACGGTCATAGGATGCAACGTCATTTATTGTAATTATGGCCATTATGAATACCAACTCACATAGGACAATTTCTTGAAAAGTTACCTAACTTTTAATGAAACAGGTTATGGTAAGTTTGTATGGTTACTAGATAATGCGTGGCTTGATAAAACATCAAATACGACCTTCATATTTTATTGAATACACTCGTTTATGACTCTACATATTGTATAAAACTTGCTCTCAAATATCCATTCAAAAAGCTTACTAAATCAATTATATATCAGTTCAACAAATACAAAAATGAAAACTATTCCTTCTTTTCATGCTGGCGCACTTCATCGGCAGCAGCAGCTTCTTCATCAGCAGCAATTTTATCCTCTCCTGCGAAAAATCTATCCCATTCTGGATATACTGGAAGACCCTTGGAGTTCTTGATCGCACGTCCTGATTGGTAATCTCTACGTAACAAGTATGAACAAAGACCAACAGAAAGAATTGCTAAACCTAAGAAAGCAGCACATACTTGATAACCAGCTTTATAATGAGGAGCAACAGAAGCAGGGAAAAGCACAACTTGCAGCCAGGCATTTGTAGCATATACAAATGTGTTACCTATAGCAATGACTAACCATCTCGTCAAAGGGTTACCTTGACAGATTTCATTCGCCCATGCCATAGTTAGTGCTTGGGCTGGCCAGCCCATTGTGATCATCATATAGCCGAGAAATTTCAGTCCCTGCGGGGATTCCCATCTTGCAACAAATGCATTTCCAATCATACAGATAGACATATTTACAACAATAATCCACGGACGATGCTGAAAATAATCGGAAATGTTAGATGAAATGAATGAATTTACGATAGCTGCACCTTGTGAAGCAGTCGGTATAGTATTAATTTGTTCAACAGAATATTTGTTTAATGATTGCAGCCACAAATTGAAGTAAGAATCACCCCATGAGAATGTTCCATAAAGGTAGTAACATAATCCAAACGCGTATAAATGCCACGACGACAAGGTATTTTTGATCATTCTCATATTCAGTTTTCTTACAGGTCTTCTGCCTGCCAATTCCATTCTCTTAACAGCGTAGATTTTTTCCCTTTCATTCAAAAACCTAGATTTAGTATTGTGAGGCGAGTCTGGAATAAAAACGTACCCAAAGATTATAACAGGGATAGAGATTATACCATCAAAAATGAAAAGCCATTTCCATGCTGCCAATCCTTGAACACCATTCATATGAGAATAAAGACCTGCTTGAATATAACCAGAAAACATAGATGCAACATTTCCTGAGATCTCATAAAAGACTGTTCTTTTACCTAGCTCTTCTGGGAGATACCACCCACTAATAAGTGCAGTAAATCCAGGGAAAGCAATGGATTCTGCAACCCCGATTAAAAATCTTAAACCATAAATCGTTTGATAGTTTTTAGCGCCCGCACAAGCAAAAACAAATATGGTCCAGATAGCCTCACAGGTTGGTAAAACAATTGAAGGACGAACATAAGCAATTAATAGGGTCAATGGAACAGCACCGACAATCACACCAATATCATAAAAGGTTGAGAATAAATTTAATTGATTTCCATAAAGTTTCAAGTCCTCTTCCATACCTGAAACATAAGCATTCGAGATATTTTGGGTATCAAGAGTTTGAATAAAACTCGATAAGATAGAATAACCAAAAACCAAAATATCCAACTTTCTTATGAATCTAGCATGTTCGGAATTTGAAGTTAAATACTCTGGAAGGAACCTTTTCCAATTGGTTTTTGGGGGATCTCTTTGAAGCTGCCATTCTCCCTTTTCGAGATCAGAGTTTTCTTCATCAACCGTCACATCAGTTTCTTTTGTAGTGTCTTTGAACTCCACAGACTCTTGAGCAGAGCCAGAGCTAGCAAAAGCACTCTTAGACATTTCAAAGTTTGAGCAATAGATATTATACAGGACCGTGAAGTGCGATGGGGATAATTTAGATTATTTATAACACATTAGTTTCAAGCATCCACAGTCTGGATGTTTTGGTTAAATATAAGCCTAAACTATGGATCTTATTGATTGATAAACAGGTATGATGATCTTGCTGCACTAAGTTATCCCAAAAGGGTTGTATTCTTGTTGGTGGTCCAACTAGTAATAAGTACTTAATCATTTTAGTTGTTGCTCAAAAAGCTCAGAATTCCGTTGTGGCGTTCTTGACGATATTCACAAAGTTAGCCTATTTAGGAAGGTGAGATCAATTACGAAGCTAGAGCCTCATTTTAAGGTCCCTCTTCGAACGAGGAATATTTGCAGAATGCAGGAGTTGGCACCAGACATCAGTACATGAAGGGCCGCCACTTTCGTTCTAAAACCAACAGAACAGCAACAGAGAATGTCTCCACACTGCACACAGTGCAGTTGAACACTACGTTTCGTAAAACTTGAGCACGCCATTTGTAAGTTATGATTACATAAGCAAGACATCAATGAGATAAGAAAGTCGCAAGAAAACAACCTACCAGCTAGTGAACTACTTCAGATCAACAAACTGAATATCTAAAATGGCAAAAACAGTTGTTAAAAGATCTAGAGATGGGTGCCAGAATTGTAAAAAACCGAGAATCAAATGTGATCGAACGAAACCCACTTGTAATGTGTGTGCGAGAAGAGGCGTAAAATGTGACTATAGCAAAAGAATTGTGTGGATCAAGGTGGACGGCTTTGAGTCCAGACATCCTTCTTTCAGGTTTAGAAGAGACTCTATATCAAAGAGCAATGAAGCTGAGACAAGTTCAGAAAATAAGCAAACCGATGATCGCAAGAAAGATGCGCAAGTTGAGGAGAACGATGGTGATGATTGCGATGGCGATGGCGATGACGATGAAGAGATTATAGAGATAGATCCAGCACATCCCATGATCAATACTGCTAATGAGTACAACCAAATCACAACAAAAACAGATTTATCTGCAACCCCTGTATTTACGTTTTTTAACACTTTAAGTCCTGCTATCTCGAAAGTTTTTCAAACTAAAGATTCCATTACAATCTTTGAGAACTATCTCACAAGGACTTGCTACTCTCTGGATCCGTTACACGGTCCAGGACCAGAGAACATATCCCAAAAATTTTTCCTCCCTTTAGCTATCAATGATCCTTCAATCCTACATGGTATCCTTTCGATATCCTCAAGTCAGCTAGCCAATTCCGACTCTTCATATCAAGCAATTTCACTTGTTCATAAATCATTAGCATATAAACACCTATATGGAATGCTAACCAGCATTCAAAAGGCTATTAGCCTAGAAGCACTTTCTGCTATTATATGTCAACTTTCTATAGAAATCATCCAATCTGGAGTCAAGAACTGGAAAGTTCATATAAATATGCTGCGAAAAATTATTTGGCAAAGAAGGAAAAAAGGCATAGCCGAAGATCAAACAACATGGTTTCTGTACCTGAGGATTGCAAGATACGACAATTTTGCTTGTTTGACTACAGGAGATGACTCTTTATTCAAAGATATAAACATCAAGGAGATACCCAGTTTTCAATCATACCATCCAACACTACAAAATATTGATTGTATATTCGGCTGTCCATCTGATATTTTATTTTTCTCTGCTGAATTGTCACATATATCGAGGCGCTTATTTGAAGCAGAGATTGTAGAAGATTTAGATTATAAGAAAAGATTATGGAAGCTACGACACTTTGAAATTTTGAATCGCCATTACACTATGATGCTCACTGATGATTGGTCATGTATTGAAAACATTTGGTGCTGTGCTATGGGTATCCATTACTTCCAATGTTTAGAAAATGTCAATGACCCCGATTATACCAGAATTCATGTTTCCAATTTTTTTAAAATTCTCGAATACTTTGTCACCCTTGATTCATATTTTTGTGCAAATCTTCTATGGCCTATGTTAATTATCGGATCTGTGTTACAGAAAAATGATGAAAGAAAAGTTCTCATGGATCGGATGGACATATTTTACGAAAAGACTCAGATTGGAGCATTTAATAACCTGAAGCAACTATTGCATGAAATGTGGAATCTTGTTGATTTTAAAGAGTATACAAAACCTTCAGATTGGTGGAAGTATCAGCAATCTCGAGACTCATGGAACATTTTTTTAGCATAGATCAATCTTTGTATTTATACTCGAAAGCAGGATGATCTTTCGCAATTTTATCATTTCCTTGGACTTGAGATCTTAGAGTACCATTTGGTTCAGCGTAGTCATTCCAATATATGCCTCTCTTTTGTAATTCCGGTATGAGGAGATTGACTATATCTTCATAGGAAGAGGGATTGTTAACTGGCGTGATATTGAAACCATCGACATCACTTATACCAGTAAACTCTTCGATATAATCAGCAACTGTTTCAGGACCACCCACAACATAAGGACCATTACCACCGATTGACAACTCTTCAGCGACTCTTCTTGGAGTCCACTTGACAGTGGAATTAACAAACAAGTTTTCAACTGCACTTTGGACTACTTGTGGTATTTGTGAGTTCTCTGAACTGATCTCTTCATCAGGATCAAATTTGGAAAGATCTATCCCCGTTAGTGCACTAAAAAAAATCAAACCACCCTCTAAAGACCTATATTTCTTTATTGTTTCAAATTTTCTTTTAGCATCTTCATCATCTTTACCAACAATTGGGGTCAAAAGAGCGAAAACTTTCAGTGAGTTAGGATCACGACCTTTTTGCTTTGCACTTTCTCTGAGTTTGGCTACTTTAGGGGCTAGAACAGAAGCCGATAAACCAGCAACAAATATACCTTCTGCATGTGTAGTTGCAAATTCAATACCAGCTTTTGAGGTACCAGCTTGAAATAGAAATGGAATACGTTGAGGAGATGGGTGAACAATAAAAGGTGTTTCAGCAGTGAAATATTTTCCTTCGTGCTTGATGACTTTGACTTGACTAGGATCGATCAAAGTCAAACTATCCCTATTTTGAACAAAAGCAGTATCTGATATTGATGATTCCCAAAACTTATACAAAAGATCCAAATACTCATCAGCGATTGCATATCTTTCATCATGGCCTGTAATTTCGTTGTAGCCAACAGCTTTAGCTTGTGAATTGTTCCAGGAAGTGACAATGTTCCAACCTATCCTTCCTTTAGTCAAATGGTCTAAGGTAGAGAACCTCCTTGCCAATAAAAATGGCGCTTCGAACGTGGTACTGGAAGTGATACCAAACCCTAAGTTCTTGGTTACATTCGCCATGGAGACAGCCAGCTGGAAAGGATCTAACACAGGGAACTCGGATCCAATCTTGATGGCAGCGGAACGAGATCCACCATAAACCTCAAACCCACCAAAGGTATCACCAATGAAATAAGACAAGAATTTTCCTTTCTCTAGCAATTTAGCATTTGACTCCCAGATTTTAATAGAATTGATCTTTTCAATAGACTTATCTTCGGGGTTGGACCACTGTCCAGGGTTAGAATGGCCAGGGGTGAATGCTTCAAAAGCGTTAAAGAAGATTTGCTTCTTTTTTTCAAGCTTCTGTCTTTTTGGGGCAGACATAACAGACAATATGGTACGGAGGTATTTAACAAAAGTGATAGCGATAGAATAATAGCTAGTAATATTTGCTGACTTTTAAGCTCAAGAGAAAATAGAAAATCATTCGACTTCTTCTCTTAGTGAGGCGATAGGCCTACAAACCAACTTTATTTACTTTTCAAAGGTTCATGCATACAAAAATCCGAGTTTTTACCATTCACAAAGTTTTCCCGAAAGGGGTAAACTTTATCTTCAATAGCTTTGCAAACGCCATACAGGAAAGAATATGGCTAGGATACCTAAACTGCGATAAAAACCACGAAAAAGAACGATGCTGGTATTCTCTATAGTCACCGAAGTATCAAAATATGTCGAAGTTGAGAATTGGAATTGATGTTGGAGGAACAAACACCGACTGTGTTTTGTTGGATCCTTCCTTAAAAGATACACCATCCAAGGGAATTATAGCTTGTGCAAAGACATGGACCACAGCAGATATCACCACAGGAATATACAATGCTATCAAAAAGGTATTCGAACTCAGCAAAGTCGATCTAGATCGTATTGTTCTTGTCACGGTTGGGACAACGCACTTTTTGAATGCTATCATTGAAAGAGACGTATCAAAGCTAGACAAAGTGGCTATTATACGACTTTCTTCGAGTTACACACGTTCAATTCCTCCATTTAGCGATTTTCCTAGGGATTTGAAAAGAGTTCTTTATGGATATCATACATATGTTTCTGGAGGATTACAAATCGATGGGTCTTTGATCGGTGAAGTTGATGAAGCAGAGATCGTTAAAGAGTGTGCGATTATTCGTGACTTAGGTTTGAAAGTTGTGGTAATTGCTGGTGTTTATTCTCCAATCGATACAGTCTACCATCAGGAAAGTGCTGTAAAAAAAATAATAAAGAGAGAGCTCCCTGGTGTCAAGATTGTTTGTTCAAAAGATGTAGGGACAGTTGGATTTCTTGCAAGAGAAAACTCTGCCATCTTGAATGGATCCATCTTGAGATTTTCAGAATATGTCATTCATGGATTTCAAGATGCTCTCAAAAAATTAGGGCTAAAAACTTTGTTGTATCTGACACAAAATGACGGTACAATCATTTCATGCGATGAAGTCAAAGAGACACCAATAGCGACCTTTAGCTCGGGTCCTACAAACTCTATTCTTGGAGCGGCATATCTTTCCAAACTAGAAACGAAAAATAACAGTGTAATTGTTGCTGATATAGGAGGTACAACCACAGATATTGGGATTCTCCTTCCATCAGGTTTTCCCAAGCAAGCTTCTGTTTATCTGAGTGTTGCTGGTGTTAGAATCAACTATACGATGCCCCATATTAGCACGATTGGGTTAGGAGGAGGCTCAGTTATCAGAGCTTACGATGATAATATTTCCGTTGGGCCAGATTCTGTTGGCTTTTCTTTAAATGAAAAGTCACTTATTTTTGGAGGTGATATAATGACAGCAACTGATATATCAAGTGTTGCTTATGGAATCTCGTTAGAAGGAGCACAAAATGTTGACATT
Source organism: Xingzhongia hampshirensis (assembly GCA_003706765.3). Classification (NCBI taxonomy): domain Eukaryota; kingdom Fungi; phylum Ascomycota; class Saccharomycetes; order Phaffomycetales; family Wickerhamomycetaceae; genus Xingzhongia; species Xingzhongia hampshirensis. The sequence continues at coordinate 744,088 of PPXL03000005.1, read as the reverse complement.
GACATTGATGTTAACTCTGTATCGAATAAGATTCAAAAAATTATTGGAAGCGCAATTGATTCAATTAAGACATCACAAGAGGAAATTCCTCTTTTATTAGTAGGAGGAGGGTCAATAATTGTTGGTGAAAGAATTAAAGGAATATCGCACATTGAAAGACCTCAACATTATCAGCATGCAAATGCAGTTGGTGCCGCAGTTGCAAAAGTTGCTTATGTTATTGATGTTATTGTCAACAAAAACCAAACACTGTCTATGAATGACCTGATCGAGTCCAAGAAATCTGAAGCTATTGAATATTTAATCTCAGAGAAGTGTGCATTGCCCGGTACATGTTATGTTGTAGATGTTATGTCTATTCCAATTGAGTACTCCGACTCTGCAAGAATAGTTATCAAAGTTGCAGGGGATTTGGATTTGGAGACTGCGTTTTTAGGAAATTCTGAAAACGCAGTCTCTAAATATAATAATCAGACTTTTGAGTACGGGGCAGAAGCTCAGGTGATTGATGATGATTATGTAGACCCTGAACCAATCCACTTACCAGTGTCTGAATATAAACCCTCGGTGGTTAATGGCATTTGGGATATTTCGTTAACGGATCTTCTATGGATATCGTACGGCTGTTATGTTTTAGGATGTGCTGGTGGTGGGTCACCACAATGTGAATACTTGGAATTACGTAATTTGTTGAATGCTGGTTTCAAGATCAGACTCAAAGAATGGCAATCAATTGATGATAACCAGATTGTCGGTTGGGGTGGTATAATGGGATCACCTACTGTTTCGTACGAGAGATTAGGAGGAACAGATACCGTAGATGCTCTAACTGAAATCTTGAAACATACTGACAAAAAATGTGATGCTATTCTTGCACTGGAAATTGGAGGGGCAAACGGATTACAGGCAATGCTAATGTCATGCAGTAAATATTTTGACAAGCCATTGTTAGATTGTGACTGGATGGGACGAGCATATCCGACATATTATCAAACAACGTTAGCCACTCACACTATTGGAAAGTTGGCGCCTGCTGCTATATCTGACGGTATCGGGAACTCTTTGGTATTAACGAAATCGAGTACAAATGTCAACTCTGATAGGCTATTGAGAGCAGCTTGTGCTGAACTAGGTGCTAGGGTAGGGTATGCAGGAAGACCATCCGAGGGGGAACTAGTTAAAAAGTTTTCTGTTAAAAACACGTATTCATTGGCATGGAGAATTGGCAGACAAATAGCAGAATGCCAGCAGAACAACTGTACTAATGAGATTGCTGATAGAATCATAAACGAAGTTGGTGGTCAAGGTAATGCAAAAAAATTATTCTCTGGTAAAATTGTTTCCGTTGAACAAAAATTATTCAAAGCAACAACCTACGGTGAGATTTTGATTGAAGCTTTTCAAGAAAATGAAGAGGAAAGAACCGAGTCCTTTATTCCATACGAGGCAAATGGTGGGTTCCTTAAGATTCCTTTCAAAAATGAAATTATATATGCCGAACATGATGATTTGTCTGGAAGTAAAAAGGTGTTAGCTTCTGTTCCTGATCTAATATCGGTAATTGATTGGCAATCAGGTCAAGCTGTTGGAGTTCCTGAATTCAAGTACGGCCTCAGAGTCGTGGTGGTAGCACTTGCATCTTCTGACCTTTGGAAAGACTCTGAAACAAGTAGTAAGGTTGGAGGACTCCCAGCTTTTGATCTTAATGTTGACTTTACTCATCAGTCCATAGGTGTTTATAAAGAAACCAGAAGTGTCATTGAAGAGTATAATCAGACATCATAGATAGCTACGATGTCACTTCTGAAACAATTAAAGTTTCTGGAAATAAATTTCCGCTCTATTACGTGTTACTCAACTGTATTCAAGAGTTGGTTAAGGAGCTAGTAGTTTTTTTTGTTTTATTTTTTTCCACTATTCATATGCATAAATGTGAAATAAAAAGTAATTCTTGCGAAAACTTGACTTGTTTATTCTTAAGGGTCATTCGAAAAGGTTTAAAGAGCCTTCATTATTGTTAATTCACCTAATTATAATTTATCGCTAATTCCATAATTCAGCAAATTCTATAGAACTGAAAAGCTAATTTTCATGACTCGTATCTTACTGGTTTGTGTCTTCTTTCGGATCGGGTTGCACGTACTATTATTATTGAGTTCTTTACACTAAACATTAATCGGATCGGGTGCTATGCCACTATTCATAAACTAGTGAATCAATCATTTAGTCTCAGTAATATTCTCAGCCACATATGACATACATACACGGAGGTCAGATTTAGCCGCACCCAAAGCCTTTCCGTAGTGTAGTATATAAAGCCACAATTATAAAAGGCATAACTTCTGTAAATTCTTTTCCTTACTGTTCGACTATCATATTACGATACGCTGATAGTAAGTAAGAATTATCAACTAGTATTCCCTCTAGGGGAAAGAGCTATCCCATTGATGAAGTTGCTTTTACATCATGATTTAAGAAAGGTCATTAGGTGAAATGTAGGAAATTTTTAGGTTTTTTGATTAGCCTCCATCGGAAAAACCATGAGTATAGATCTTGCATATTAGTTGCTTCGCTAGCGCTTATTCGACTTTTTCAGGCTATTGAATAACGAGAAACTTAATATTTTGAAAAATTTCTCATTTACAGTTATTCATCATACCTTATCATCGTTAATTCCAATAATTCTTTTACGGGTAAATAGAATTAAAGAGTGCTGCAATGTTGCAGAGCCACGTAAATGATCCTATGTAATACCATCCTTTACATATATCACCACTAAGAATAAAGTGTGGCACTTCTACTATAAAGAGCTGAGAACCTGCTAGCTCATATACTATGAAAATATGAGAAGGTTACACATAGTAATTACGCGATGACGTCTACATCAGTGAATAGAGCGTTTAGAGCCTCCTATACCCAAGCCGTGATCATTGGTGTCTTGTCGTTTACTCAACCGGGTATTTGGTCAGGGATTGCTGGTCTAGGAGCTGGTGGGTTACAAACGGTGAAGACTGCAAATACTGCTACAGCCATCTTGTACGGTATTATGTTCGTTCTTTCTCCTATTTTTGCGGTTTTGATTAACAAGGTTGGTATCAAGCCTGTTGTTTCGATTGGGACTATTGGGTACGTAATTTGGTCAGCTGGCCTTTACCAAAATTCTAAAGATGGAACCCAATGGTTGATTATGCTTGGAGCTACAACCTGCGGTATATCAGCTTCTGCCTTTTGGACTTCTGAGAGTACAGTAGCTATTTTATACCCATCGCAAAATCAAAGAGGTCTTTTCATTGGTACCTGGCAGGTGATAAATAAAATTGGTGGACTGATAGCTGGTGCTGTTACGTTAGCTTTGAACAAGGGTGGAAGCACTTCAGGTTCAGTTTCCTTAAATACGTACATTGTATTGATTGTCTTGCAATGTCTTGGTTTTCCATTTTCCTTCTTACTCTCTCCTCCGGAAAAGGTCATCAGGCCAGATAACACTAAAGTGAAATCCAATATTACTAGTGAAACTTGGAGAGAAAGGTTTGGAAAGCTTTTCAGTGTTTTAAAAAAGAAAGAAGTTATATGTCTTATTCCGTTGATGATTTCGTGTGTTTGGTTCAATACTTGGCAAAGTAATTACATAACCAACCACTTCTCCGTACGTGTTCGTGCATTGAACTCATTGTTAACTGCATTGATTCCTGGTGTTACAGATGTCGTAGCTGGTATGCTGTTAGATCTCAAAGTAAAACGCTCAGTGAAAGTTAAGGTCTCTTGGATCATCACTTTGTTACTCAATATAGGGTTTTTCATTTATGGGTTTGTCATACAAGCAGACTTTGATTCAAACCCAGAAACTGGAATTGACTGGAGCGGGAATTCAAGATATTATAGATCATTTGTTCCATTGCAAATTTTCAAAATTGGAAATGAACTAATCTTCAACTGGCTGTATTGGGTTATTGGAGCATATCATTTCAGCTCTGAAGAAATCCCTTATATATCAGGGTGGATTAGATCTTTTGAATCAGTTGGAAATTGTTTCGGTTTTGTTGTTGGCACAGTCAGTTCGAGTGATATGACGAACCTAGCAGTTGCTGCTGCTATATTTTTCGCTTCACTCCCAACTGTTACCTATATTGTCTGGAAAGTCGATGACGAAGAGATTAGAGAAACCTCTGCTTTGTCAGATAATGAGTCCGAAACAGATGAAATCGAAGCAGAAGTTTCTATAAAGGCATAAGATATAATTTGTTCAGAGACATTTAATTTGATTTTTTAACTAGCTAAAGCCCTATGTAGTTGATGGCTCACGGTTCTCCTAAGTGAATCTAGGCATACAAATTCTACACTTATAAAAGAATTGTAAGCGCATACTTGGTGTTTAAGAAAGATTTATGTGCCAATGAAAGTCATTGTAAGTCATTTATAAAAGCTCAAGAGCCCCCAAAACTTGACATTCCCATCAATAATTCAATTGATTATTTGGTTTCCTGTACAGAGAGATGACATTTGTCGACCAACTAGCTAAAAATAACAAAGAAAAATTTGAGGAGTCCATCACTCATCCTTTAACAAATGAGCTCTGCCAGGGGACCCTACCTGATTACAAACTCTTTAGGTATCTCGTTCAGGACTTTAAATTCTTTCAAGCTGGTCTCTATCTTTTAGGAAAAGCATTATCGTTATGTGATAATCCTCAATCTGCGATCATTTTAGGTAAACAAATAGGATTCTTTTGCACGAATGAGAATGATTATTTTAGCCATTGCTTGAATGATATGAGGATTAACAAGTTGGAATACCTAAAAGAAAAAATTCCTGAAATGATCAAGACTCCAAGTTTGACCCTTCCTGAAGTGAAATTGTATATCGGTGTACTAGAGGATCTCAACAGTACATCGCAGTCTTATGTTGAATTGATCACTTTTATCTACACAATGGAAGCTGTTTATCTTGGATGGGCAGATCATCATTTGAAAAGGAAGACTATTCCTTCTGGTCTTCCTTACAAATATAAGGAGTGGATCAACTTACATAGTGGAGATGCCTTCTCCTCCTGGGTAAGATTTCTCGGGTCTGAAGTTAATAGAGTCTCAGTTGGAACTGAGGAGCAAAAAATTAGTAACAAAACTTTTGTTAAAGTTTTAGATTTGGAAATTCGCTTTTTTACATCCTGTTATAACAACTAAGAATCAATACAAATTGAAAAGATCACTAAAAAAACCAATCAAAACTCCCTGTATACTAAAAAGAAATGTCAACTTTGAGGCTCAAACCCCAATGTAATAATAGTCTCATCTTTGAAAACAAACTGTTCACATCAAGTTTAGACCTTCTCCTCAAAGTTTTCCGTAATTTCTTGAACTCCATCAGAACTGTTACTTGCGTTAATAAGATTGTAGTTTTCAATATATGGGCTTTCTTCGCCGATGCCAGGCACTGGAAAAAAGTAATTAATAATAACATAAGAGAATAAACTAATAAATAGACCCGCTAAATATGTCATATTGTAAAATTTCGAATAACCGCTAACCATTGTAATGTTTGATGCACTCATCACTAAACCTGGGAAAGTAGGACCAAACCCAAAAACAAATGCCAACATACCCCTCCAGTTGATTCCATATTTAAATGCATAAATGGAATCTTCAGTTCTATAAAGTTCGTCCAACTTATACTTCATTTTTCTGACTAGGAAGAAATCAGCAACAGCTAATCCCACCATTGGACCAACAAAAACAGCAAATCCTGATATGACTGTTAAGAAGGTATTTGAGGTTGATAACAATTTCCAAGGTTGGCAAACAATACCAATAACTGACATAATATAACTACCTCTTCTGATATTGATGTATTTTGGTGAAAAACCAGAAATATCCATACCAGTACTACAAGCGGTAAGTAAAACAGCTTGCCATAATTGCCCAGATATAATACCGAAAGAAGCAAAGAAAATCCCAGCTCTAGATGCACTGTTATAATTATAATATTTGAGGATTTGTGGTAATAAAGTGACAGGATTCCAGTAAATAGCACCCAGAACAGGCTCCATAGCAGCAGAGGCAAAAATGCCCATAGCACCTGTGACAAAACCCGTAATTGGAGCACTAAAAATCTGAGAAGCATTTGGAGCAAATTTTGTTTTGCTGTAACGCGTCCAATCACTTTGACCTAAGATACCCGAATTTGAACCACATACACTTGTTATCATATACATAATTCCCCATCCTGGGTTTATTCCAGTTGTAGACGCTGTAGAACCTTCCGACCATAGTGGACCAAGTTTGTTTCCATTTGCATGAAGAGCCCAACCCAGTAGTCCAAAAAACGAACCTGCCTGCAAAAAGAAAGAAATATGAACCATTGTTTGCATCTTTTCAGGTGGAATCATCATCACAAACCCAAATATAAATAGTCCAATAATAACACCAATCAACTCAATTTTTGTTAAGGGTGACCAATCTGAGAAGGTTTGGCCCAAGTTTCCTTCAAGAGCTGAAGGGGACAAGGAGCCAATAGTTCCAGCGAACCCTTGCCCAATATAATAGAAATGCAATCCTTGCCAGATGCACGCAACAAATGACTTCAATGCAATTGGAAAATAACAACCATAAAACCCATACACAGCACGTGAGGATACAGTATAGCCAATTCGGCATTTTTGGCCAATACATCCAATTAGAACACAGAAAATGGCAACAAGCATCCATCCAATTGCCATTGCAATTAAAGCTTGCTTACAATCCAAGCCATACGATAGAGCTGTAGAACCCATCGACCAGGTTGGAATACCCATACCAGCAACAGCCCAATAACCAAAATAAGACAAAGCGGTCCAGGTTTGTCTGTCTTTTGGAGTTGGAATCAGATCTCTATTTGTCCATTTGTTCTCTTCGAATTCATCATGCTCTTGTTTTGGAACTGCTAATAATTCTGATAATGGCAAATGATCTGGATTTCTCACTACCTTGACAATCCAAGGCTCCTTAAATTGGGAAGCAATTGTTTGAAAAGTTCCAGAGGTAGCCATTTTGATTGCCACTATTGTTAATCAAGCCAATCTCATTTTACCAGCAAGAGCGCTCATTCATATAGTCTTCAGAGAAATGTAGTTATTGTTATCAACATTAATGCGGCCTAGAATTATTACATCAGCGAAACTGGATCTCCCCACCAGAAAGTTCCCAATCGGGGATAAATTGATCTATTTACTAATATTTGCTTATCTGTTCTTCTGATGATTGCCTATAGCATAGCATATATTTGTCAATGCTATGACACATTCAAGAGAAAAAACACACATTACTGTATTTCGCATGAGTGTTAAAAGTCATCAACATGCATCAATCAACTAAATGAGCGCTTTTATCTTATCAGATAAACCTTGTACGTTCTCCCATTTGGAGTACTTATTATAAACATGAATAACATAGATCATCAGTGCCTTGATAAACAAGAAATCACAAGAATTTCTCTTTCTTATCATAACTTGCTCTTGTGAATCTAATCTCAAAAATTTTGCTAAAAACTCAAAAGCTCTTTCTTTCAGAACATCTTCCGGTTCGGAATCTATGTCATCAGAAAACAATGGCTCTATAAGAGAATTTTGCGCATATGTCCAGCAAACTAAAGTTGAAATATACATTGTATAAGCGAGATGAGGAACTCTGATCAATATGGATTCATTTGTGAGTATAGTTCTCAGTAATAAACATGATTGTATCATGGAGTATTCGCCATCTTTTGATTTGGCCCAAGAGCTCACGAGCAGTTTCTTTTTAGAAGCTTCAAATGTAGAATAATCAGATGCTTCGTGTGATCCCAATCCATTGATGTGAGGTATTTCGCTATACTGTATGATCAAATCAAAATTACAATACAATCCTAATAAACCACCATTTAGAAGTGTTAAGTTAGACCAAAACATCGGTGAGGTGTCATAAACATTTAAAATTCTTTCTTCAACTTCTCTTTCATCATTTGAACGATACGTGGCATTCAATTCAGCAATATTTTGATGAAAATAAGCCTTCCAGCTAAAAAAAGACTGCTCAATTTTCGCAGCAATAGAGTTTATTTTGCTTTGCGGTATTATTTTAATATCAAAAACATTAGTAGACTTCAATTCTTTTAAAAGGGAGATAACACCATGTAAGAAGACATACCTCGAAAACTGTGAGAAACAATTGAAATGGTATTCTTGATGACCTTTAGAGTAAGGTTGCATCAATCTTCTCAAACTCCATAAAAAATTTGGCCATTTACCCTCAGATTTGATATTTGGTATCAAATTTCCATTCAAAATAATATCCTCTTCATTTGTGGTGTATCTTTTTGGTTCTTTTGATCCAACTCTATTAACTCTAGCGATGAATCCTCTCGGTAATTGTTTATAAGATTCCAGAAACATCGATGGGCTTGATGCCTCCCAAACAGAGTCTGTATAGGGTAGTTCTAGTTGTATCTCAAATACTGACATTGTTGGCTTATTTCCAAAGAAAAAGCTTCCTTGTGTATCTAACATATAAGCAAAAAATGAAATTCTTTTCAAGCTTTCATATTCCACCCAATTTTTCCAGTTCTGTTCTTTCAAAACCTCACAATGGATATCAATAAAAGGCTCTTCCATATTGACAAACAATTTCTGTTTTCTCAAGGTGTTGATAACTATCGGATGATAAATATTGAAATTTGAATGTTGAGTTTGATCACCAAAATACATGAAGAAAATATCATTAAGGACCAAAGATTGCAATAGCTTCAATGAGGGTGCAACAGAATCATCAAGGAGATGATATAATTGTAGTCGCAAAGATTTTTGGACTTTGACCGCCAATTTGTATTCATCTTTATGATACTCAGGACTGGTGTAAGCAATTCCAATGGTAATTAAGGATAACAGAAAAAGGAAATGCTCCTCCCGTGGCTCATTTTCAGAATGATATGGCTTAAATGTAGGGGTATGAACAATTGGATAAACAGAATTGAAATGAACCAGAAACTGTGTTAGGTATACATCAAGGTTCCCTTTGCTAAAGGTATGCTGAGTTTGAAGTGGATCAACACCAATTTCTTTTGTGTAATCAACCAATCCTACCAAAATATCATCATTCACAAAATGATCAATTATTTTGAGCTCAGGATCTTGTCCATTAATGTTGTTGTTCTGTTGTTCTTGGCCATAAATATCTACTTTGTCGAAACCCTGTTCTAACAGGTCAAGTGGTGAATCTGAGCCAAATAGCCACCCAAAAGAGTCCTCTATTGAATTTGAAAGATTAGAAAACCTCTCTGAGCTTAGATTATCATCATTGCTGGGCTCACTCGATTCATTCTTTGGGTTGGCTTTCGATCTCTTGACAGGGGCAGGATCTTCGCCAAACGAATTGATGAATATTTTATTTTGTCCAATCTTACTAGCAGTCAATAAATGTTTTTGTGACCTTTTGTGCTTCTCAGCAAGATCTTTTCTTGCAAAAGATGCAGCACAAAGCTCGCATAGAAACGGTTTGTTGTTTGAATGATTCGACTCATGACGTGCAAGATAGTCTCTTCTCTTGAACGATTTTCCACAGTCCGGAAAATTGCATTGGAACTTCTTCATATTTCTTATCATACCATAGCTGAACCCCAAGAAGAATCTTTCTAGAGAGAAAAGAGAGGTTCTTTCTAGTTCAATTTTTGATTGATTCTCATGGTAACATATTAGTATTTTAAGTGTATTTTCTAATTTGATTACATAAACATAGACTCTACGTATATCATTGCGATAGCCATAATTATATTCACTTCCTTCAAATAGCATAATAAGCCTCTACAAAGCGTTCAGTACCTAGAATTTAAGAAATGAATGGTAGATCATTTGAGTTTTTGGTGACTTACGAAAAGTAAATAAAACTGCTTGAATCCTTGTGAGTAACTAATGAATCAAACTTGATCACTTCAACTGGCAATCAAGCAAGCGATCTGATAGCATACAGTTTTGTATTAGTCAAACTTCTGATTCTCCTACTATCTGTATTATTAATCTGGCTAGCTATAGAACAATGCAATTACAGTATATTGAACTAATTCATAGCAAAGTCTGAAAAATCTACAGCTACTCAATCTGGTTTGTTATCAACTATTTATCCTTATCGGGAACAAAATTGTGGGCGCTCTATTTTCTCCACCTGCCCACCAAGATATAAATCCGCGTTTTCTTATCTGGTCCCTGACAATAGAAGAGCTTCCGTGAAAAATACCCAGCACGGCTATCCAAAAACTGCCATATATATCAATGGAGGGTGATGTCGTTTTATTCGCAAATGGGGCTTCACAATAGACTTCGTGCCAGTCAGATCACCAAAAGTCATGTCTTATAAGGTTCCCGCTGTCACATTGAATAATGGTATTAGTATGCCACTATTTGGCTTAGGTACCTGGCAATCACCTAGTGAGCAGGTAGTTACTGCTGTTTCCCATGCTTTGAAGAGTGGCTATAAGCATATCGATACTGCAGCTATTTATGGCAATGAAGAAGCGGTTGGAAAGGGTATAAAGCAAAGTGGAATTAAAAGGGAAGACTTTTTCTTAACTACAAAACTATGGAACTCTCACCATCATCCTAAAGATGTTGCAGAGGGTTTGGAAGGAAGTCTGAAAAAACTGGATGTTGATTATGTTGACCTGTATCTTATGCATTATCCATGTGCAAGTGACAAGGAAGAGTTTTTGAAGGGTAATAATAAAGTTGTGGATATCGATTATGTTGATACTTGGAAGGAAATGGAGAAACTTTTAGAAACTGGTAAGGTTAAAGCCATTGGAATTTCTAATTTCAGTTTTGCAGAAACCAAAAGGTTACTGGATGCTGCAACGATAGTACCACAAGTTCATCAAATGGAAATGCATCCATACTTGAAACAGGATGAATTTTTGAAGTTTCATACTAGTAAGAACATTCATGTAACTGCCTATTCAGCTTTTGGTAACCAGAACCCAAGCTATGCATTAGCGGATGAGCCAAGAATTTCAGAACATCCAGCTGTAATTTCGATCTCTGAAAAGACCAATAAGACTCCTGCTCAGTTGCTAGTTGCCTGGGCTATTCAAAGGGGGACTTCTGTCATCCCAAAGTCAGTTACTCCAAAGAGGATCGAGGAAAATTTGATTGGCCAGGATTTGGAACTTTCAAAGGAAGATTTTGAAATTATCTCAAGCTTAGGGTACAGTATTAGATATTCAGACTTTGGACCAGTCGTAGGTTATTGGTATTATCAAGATTTGGAGTGCCCAGGTAAGAAGCCATAGTTTCTACAAATATATGTCGGTTGCCAGCATGATAGCTTTTGTAATGAGAAATGTCCTCTAGCCACAAATTCAGTAATACTATACTACCTAAGAGCCCTGTTCTTCTGAAGTTATCTCTCGGATTTCTTGCTACAACAGAAAATATAAGCAGTAGCAACTTTCTTACATGTTATCTTCTATTAATATGATTAACTAATTACTGACTGATTTTAAAAAATGAAACTATTATAACATTCGTAAATCTCTATAACTAAGCATATTCTTTGATGACTGATTTAGGCTTTGAGTACTGACTGACAGGATTGTATTCCACATCATCAATATCGAAACCTTTTGGCCCACCAATCTCAACGCCTCTTTCTGAATCAGTCCATTTGTTGCTTGGAGCGATGCCAAGGACAAACACAATTAAGCCATATCTATAATCCTGAGTTCCTACAGCTTCACCTGTATCTGCGTCAATAACCGAGATTAAGTCTGGCACTGAGCAAATGACTTCCTTACCAGAACCATCAGAATTTTCAACTGTGGCAATGATGTTTTCGTTCTTGAATGGGATTTTCATCTTTCTTCTAGCCTTGCTTATCTCTTCAATAGTGACCTCACCCCATACATGCCCTTTGAATAGTTTTCTCTCAACTCCGACAATTTTACCAGTGAAAAGACTCTTACCACTGTTATCAACAGCTTCAAGAATTCTTTGAGGCATCATAAAAATCTCTGATTTTTGTCTAGCAGTTCTGACGGCTTTGCCAATTCTCCAAGCTAATGATAATGACCCATGAATTGTCTTATTGTTGACTTCGTCCACAGTCATGGGTGGATTCATTACATCAACAGAACAGCCTAATTCTGCTAATGATGCTCTCATAACCTTCTCCAATAAATAGTCACTTTTAGATTCTGCAATAATTAAAGTGTTTCCATTGCCATTGGTCATAACAGTGGGTGGATAATAGGCTTTGTTATCTGGTTGGTAGACAATTGGAATGGTTTGCCAATGTGTTGGATAGGCTCTTCCCATCAAATCACAGTCAACGACAGGAATATTCAGTTTCGTTACAATTCTAAAGACAGATAAACCATTTTCACCTCCAATCTCCACTGGAAAAACTAATTCAGGATTTTTACCAACAAATTTACCCATGATATCATGACACTTGATCATACCATCGCCTTTCAATTGCTCATTTGAAACAGTTGGAGACCCTGCGGAGCATAAAGCAGTGATAGCGCCCTCACCATCAACGTAGTTGGAAATATCATCAACATCAACAATAACGATTTTTTCACCTTTTCTTAATGATTCTCTTGCACCAAGAAATGAGGGATATGGATCACCACCGCCACCGCAGCCTAAAATATAGGTACCAATACGTAAGAGCTCCAGATCAATCTCAGAAACTTCCCATTGCTTAGATGTATTGATAAGTGGTTTGTAGTTGATGTAATCAACTTTGTCGAGATTAATCTCATCTGAAAGAAATTTTGTTTTGAAATGGGAGTTTTTGACGATATCCTTTGTACCAACGGTGAATTCAGCAAGAGGCGGGAAACTTACAGCCTTAGTCTTGATGATATCATAATCAACATCGGAAATGGTCTTGATAACAAACTGAAACGTATTATCTACGTACGGAATAGGATCATTCGAGCAAAATACAACTTCAATTGATGCTTCTAGTGCACCTTTATCAATGGCTTGTTTGAAGGCTCCCTTCTTCAGATCCTTTAATACTTCTTCTTTTGTCAAACTTGAACCTGGAGGTAAATGCTTAATAGCGGTAATTTCCGAAGAAATCTTACCCATAGCAGCACCAATAGCATTAGCAACATTATAAAATGGGGGTAAAATGACTGCTGAAGCACCTTCAATGTTATCTGGAACAATAAATGAACCACCACCAACAGCTAAAACAGGTATATCTTCCGGGCTAGTTTTCATTCTATCAATTATACCCTCAAGCATGGATTTGATTTCGCTCCTAAATTTTGAGACAAACGACTGAGTAAACTTGCCTTGGACTTTAGAAGGATCCCCAAAATCTAGACGTTTAGTGGATTCGAATTCATGATCAATAGCAACAGCAACATCTGATGCTGTAATTTCATCACCATTGAAAATCATAGATCGTTCTAAGATTTCTGAACCCACAGATTCAGGGCCAACATAAACTTTCCCATTAATTTCTTTAACGAGTGAACCACCTCCAAGACCAATACTCTCAACGTGGGGCATTGAAAAATTCATTCTAACACCTCCGACATTACAATATGAAGAAGACTGTCTTGGGAAACCAGTTGGCAATAATAAACCAACATCACAAGTAGTACCACCTACGTCGATAACAATTGCAGATTTACCAAAGACGTTACCTAAAAAGGATGCTCCTCTCATTGAATTTGTAGTACCCGAGGAGAAAGTTCTTATAGGTAGTTCTAGGGATTCATAAGCTGATAAGACTGTACCATCATTTTGTGTCAATAACACAGGACACTTCAACCCAATTTTTGTTATAGCACTGATGAAAGAATGAATAATTTTTTCAGCGAACGGTAAGATTGAAGCATTTAAGATTGAAGCATTTTCTCTTTCCACAAACCCGACTCCAGAGATTTGGTGTGATAATACGATCTTTGCATCTGGAATTTGCTTCAAGATGAAGTTTTTCAAGTCAAGTTCCTGATCTGGCTTTATTGAAGCAAAAACACCAACAAGCGCAATTGTTTTGATACCTTTAGCCTTGATTTGTTCAATATGAGATAAAACTTCATCCTCATCTATAGGCTGGATTTCTCTGCCATCGACATGATAACCACCGTTCAGATAACCGACATGGCCTTCCATGATATCTCTTAGCCCCATAGGGAAATCAGAAAAGGGAGGAATGACTTTGGAATAAGGACCAACAAGTCTTAATACAGCCACTTTAGCTAACCTAGAAGCATCCTGTTCAATAACAGCGTTGATAAAATGAGTCGTTCCTATTGTAACCGAGGTGATTTCTTCTTTATCAACGTTCTTGCAATCTTTCAACAGCTTGGAAATTCCCTGTTGTATACCGTCTGAGACGTCTCTAGTTGTCACTGACTTATTCCAGCTCAAGACACATTTCTGCGGATCACTAACTTGATGAGGATCGATGAGTACAGCATCGGTGTTGGTACCACCGACATCAACACCAATTAATAAAGTTCTAACCATTATATTTGGGATAATGTCTTACCCAAAAGATAGTAATCGGTGGTATGATTCTTCATTGGTTATATAGTTTACATGCGATATTAGTATCAATAGTGCTTTGATACTGCGAGTTGCCCAATCAGGATATTTTCGGTGGGCTACTCCACTCAACTAGGTGGGCGCTAGTTGATTCTTATCTTTGGAATAATCGATATTGGAACAATAGCAGGTTCATAAGTAGATTTAAAGAGGCCATGGAGATGCTCATTCGAGTCTATTGTTGTGATTATTCCACAGACACGAACAAATCGTTGAACGATAAACAATGCCAGCTAAAAATTCTGCAAGCAAGGTGCCAATTATTGACTTTTCTCCTTTTATCGAAGGAACCCCGGAAGGGAAGTTAGCCACGGGTAAAGAAATGGTGAGAGTTATGAGAGAGGTTGGGTTTATGTACATTATAAATCATGGAATCTCACCGAAGGATCAAGAAAGAATGTTCGAATGGAGCGCTAAGTTTTTTAAGTTGAGCGATGAACAAAAGTCGAAATGTCCACATCCGAAAGATGGAGCTCATCATCGTGGCTATTCTTCTCTAGGAAAGGAAAAAGTGGTCCAGATGGTGTTTGATAAATCTGAAGTTGATGAACTAAGAAAAATTCCAGATATTAAAGAATCTTTCGATTTGGGTAACGAGAAATATACAAAATATCATAATATATGGCCAGATGAGGAAGATATACCAGGTTTCAAAGAGTACTGCTTATACTACTTTAAAATTAATGATGTTGCCGGAAAAAACTTTTTGAGAGCTATTGCACTTGGTTTGGGGTTAGCTGAAGACTTTTTGTTATCTTATCATGTAGCTTCAAATAATCAAGTGAGATTATTACATTATCCTCCTACAGATGAAAACTCATTAAAGGCCGGAAAATCTGAAAGAATTGCTGCTCACACTGATTTCGGTACACTGACAATGCTCTTGCAAGATGAATGTGGTGGATTACAAGTTGAAGATCCACATAAACCTGGAGTGTTCATTCCTGCTCCTTATGTTGAAGGTTCCCTAGTAGTTAATACTGGTGATTTCTTGATGAGATGGTCAAATGATCAGCTGAAATCAACTCTCCATAGAGTCACAGCTCCACCTATTGATTCTGATACTGGTATTTCTAAAGCACGTTACTCCATACCTTTCTTTATTTCTGCAGATCCAGATAAGGAGATTTATGCTTTAGAGGGCACTTTTTCTGAAGAGAACCCCAAGAAGTACGAACCTATTACAGCTGGTGAATACTTGGCGAGAAGACTAAATGCCACCTACATTTGACATTATGCTATCTGGTTGCCTTTTAGTTTGAGTTTTGAAATATAGAAATATCTATCTACACTATTATTGTAACCTCATCTTAAAAAACTGATCCATTTTTTCATATATAATACTGACTGAGTATATAAAATGCAATGCAATAAAATTAATCATCAAAACTTTCATTGTTTGATGTCTTGGATATACTATAATATATTCGCTTTAATGAATACAAATCGAAACTAATTTACAAATGAAAAACAAAAACGAAAATGAAAGACTAGAAGCGAACAAAAAGATGGTGAAATAAATCAGGTTTCTCAAATTAGCATCAATACAGATCCCAAAATGCTAAGGATCAATCCTTAGATTTTTTAGATTTTTTGTCTTTCTTTTCCTTTTTTTCCTTTTTAGCTTTCTTTTCCTTCTTTGGAGAAGATCCTTCACCATCATCTCTTTTACGCTTTTTATCCTTTTTATCCTTCTTTTCTTTCTTTTCTTTCTTTTCCTTCTTTTCCTTCTTTGATTTCTTTTCTTCTTCTTCTGCTTCAGAATCACTTTCATCATCGGAGTCAACTTTACTGACATCGCCAACCACAGTATCAGCATCAGCATTATAAGCACGAGCTTCAGTGATCTCCACTTTCTTATGTTCATGAGAAATTTTTGAGGTAGTACGCAGATCTCTACCTTCTAGAGTACTCAAGCGTGATTCAACTTTTCCTCTTACTTCTAAACCAATATCTCCAGAATCATCACGGTCTTCAGCTAAAGCATCATAACGCAGGGCAACGGCAGCTTTAGCTGCTAAAACTCTAGCAATTTTACCTTTATTTCTACCAGAAGCTTGGCCAACTAATGAAGCATGATACAAAAGACCGTATTTTGGTGTATCATGTTTAGTTTTCAAAGCTCTGAATAAGGCCTTTTCAGCACCTAAAATTTGGATAGTAGAAGCTGGTGATTTTGCTAAAGAGATTAAAGAACCGGAATGTGCGATTAATCTAGCACCAACTAATTCACCAACTAGTGCAGTTAAATTTGGAGCAATAGCTTTCATTCTGGATGATAGATAGTTTGATAGCTTTTCTCTGTAGTTAGCAAATTCGACAATCTGTTCAGCTAAGGCTTTTATATTGATTAAATCGATATCGGTAATTTCAGTACCCATTGAAACTTCAGCAGCAGATTTCACTCTTTCTTCAGCTTCCTCTGGTAAAATTTCACTTAAATCAGTTTCAGCAGCATTTGATCTAACTCCCATTGCTAAAATGATTCTCGCATAAGCAACAGAATCAACAATGATCTTAGCCAACTCAGGAAAATGCCAGCCGTACCATTCTTTACATCTCATAGCATAAGTATTCAATTCCTTGTCTAAATCATCCAACAAAGCAATAGCTTGAATGATCATAGTGTCAACTTTATCAGCAGAAAATTTTAGTTTATGACGACCAATTGAGTGAGCTAAACCCAATGACATCTTAGATAAGTCAGAGTCGGACAAGCCTGGCAATAAATCTGGTAAGTGTTCTCTGACAGCTCTATATAAGTCTAAGGTGACAGCATCAGAGACAACGTTCAAATTCAGTCCCAGTTTATTGATAGCATTTGCTAATTTAGTCTCAGAAACAATTAAAGTGGTCTTCTTATCAGCTTTGACATCTTCCAACAAAGATTTTAGTTGATCAGAGACTTTACCATCTATAACAGAGTTTATTTCTTCCAAAGCGTTGGCAGCAGAGTTAAATTTAGAAAAGGCAGAGATTTTAAATTGATTTAGAACTTTTTCTGTGCTATTCAAGTCAGTTAAAAGAGTTGAAGATTTGTAGATCTTCTTGTCTGAAGCCTTCAAAAGCGCATAACCAGCAGCTGTTTCAGTAAGGACATAAGCCATCTTGATCTAGTTTCTCTACTTCAATGAATAAGACAAATGAAAGAAGAGTGAGTATATTGTACGTTTCTAGCTATACTTTTTTTTTCTGAAGAGGTTGAAATTTTTTTTTAAAATTTTTATTTGCGCCAAAGAAGACTAATTTCCTATTTTGGATAGAGCACAGTTAATTTAGCGTCAAAGTATCAAATAAAGTAACTTATTTAGAGACAGAGTGCAAAATATTCCAAAAATAAAAGTTTCTTTCGTTTTTACACCAAAATAGGGAATTGCTGCCAGAACACGATAATTCTCGCAAAAGAAAGAAAAACGAAATAAATAATGAATGTGTCGCCAATGCTTGAATATAATCCTATAGAATAGAACGGAACACTTGCTCCATACTTCAGTATTACCCCTTGATAATGTCTTCCACAGCAATACCCAAAACTGGCGCTCACAAGCGTAAACAACCTAAAGAATTAAAAGAAACAATACGCGTAACGTCCTATGAAGGCGAATCAACATCCTCAGCAGCGCATTCCTCCAACTCTTCAGATAATGACACCCTGCTGACTGTTCCCACTACAGATTTGAATGATTATGTGGGCTCATTAATCATGAAACCAGGATCTCCTGCAATAGGTAATGACTATCTCACGGTACACAACTTTTTTGGTGACTACATCCGTAAACATGAGGTTCCACGTAAAGTCTTTCACAGCTCCATCGGGTTCATTACATTATATCTTTACACTCAAGGCTATCAAACAGATATTTTCCCTTTACCATTCCATATATCCTTTATATGCATATTCGTTCTTGATCTCTTGAGACTTAGATCAAGGAGATTCAACTACCTATATTGCCAAGTTGTCGGCTTTTTGATGCGAGAGAAAGAAGTCAAAAGTTATAATGGAGTCTTGTGGTATATTCTTGGATTAGATTTCGCCTTTTCTTTCTTTTCTAAGGATATTGCTGCTCTAAGTGTTCTACTGCTAAGTTGGTCTGATACAGCTGCTTCAACATGCGGTAGAAAATGGGGATATTTGACACCAAGAATTGCCAGGAATAAATCACTAGCTGGTTCTATAGCTGCATTTTTAGTTGGTATAATCTCGAGCTATGTCTTTTATGGATATTTTGTACCAAATTATCAACAGTTCAATAGACCTGGTGATATTTACTGGACTCCAGAAACGAGTTTTTTGAATTTGCATACTATGAGCGTACTATCAGGATTTGTTGCAGCATTATCTGAAGGGATTTGCTTGTTTGATTGGGATGATAATTTCACTATTCCGGTTTTGTCAAGTTTATTCTTTCATTCTGTTATAACGGTGTTCCATAAATAATAGAGAGAGAGGGACGACTTTATATATTTTGAACTTTTACTTAATCGGGCATATTTTTTTTTTACTTTCATTATTCAGAGTGAGATAAACTTGACGCAGTTCTTTCTCTAAATATAGTACAACTCTTTTCTAGCATTGAATACAATTATATTCTTCCTGTAGGAACTACAGTTTCATCATTTATTTTTAAAACCTTTTTATGAATTTCTTCATTATAAAATATACAACATGACCAAAATCAAAATTTGCATTATCCTATTAATACCCTTTTACGTTACATTTAGAAATGAAAACCGGGATAAGATTTCGGATAAACACAAGAAATTTTGATTGAAAAGAACACACACAAATTAATATATCTAATTAACAAACAACTTAGTAGAAAGTTGTTGGACGTTTTGGAGCGTAAACATTCTTGGTCTTTTGAACACGGTGAGGCAATGGGAATTTCAAGTCTTTTGATAAGAATTGTTTAACGTATTGACGTTTAACATCATCAGTTTTTTCTAATTCAACAACTTTTAAGATGTGAATAGATCTAAATCTGGCTCTGTGACGAGCTGCTAAATCTTGGTACAAAGTTTCAACAGCACCAACTCTGGTGACATCTCTGAATTCTTTGTACAAGTTGTGAGTACCAGATCTAGAGTCGTAACGAATCCAAATACCAAAATTTTTAACTTTGGTTGGGTGAGCTTCAGAAATGATGTTAACAGAAACAATTTCACCAGAAGCTCTTTTAACTTTATGTAATTTTTGTAAGAAATACCAGTAACGAGATTTAGCGACAACAACGTTTGGAGCAAAAATTCTCATACGGTATAATTTTGGTTCTGGAACAGATTCAGTTGGTAAACGACGACCAATGACTTGATATTCGTTAAGACGAGCCACTAAAAATAATACTGTTAGTACATGGTTTCTCTCATTTTATTTCGCAGATGATTTTAAATATAAATGTGTTTCAAGAGAGCCTTGATATTTATTTGAAACCTTACTCCTCCTATTTTGCTTTGTCTATTGATATTGACAGTGCATACCAAACTGCTTCTGGGATTAATGCTGGAAAACAGAACGCTTTGACCTGGCTATAATCTATTCATTGTGATGTGACATATTAGATATCTTTCAATGGTATGGAATGAAAACATGGTAAATATCGAGCACCTCAGGCTAAACACTTCCCAGGACAAACAATTTTTTGATTCTTTGAACCCTTAACATATCACTATCAAACGGTAAAAGAAGCTGTTCGAAGGTTTCCATATAATATCTCTCTTCAAATAACATCCTTTTCTGCTTTCATCATCTACTCACTTTTTACTATGATTGATCTCTGTTTGGATATAGTTAAAGTAATTAGTGAGGTTTAGAACCAGTTTTTCACTTCCATGAAAATTGTTTGGCTGGAGGACGCAGAGAACAAATTGTGGTGACCGGATGATGATTATATAAGCTTCTTGCTCTTCCTTGTTACTTCCAAAATAAGTTAAAAAGCGGTTGGTGCAGTGTTTTCTCTCAGTTTCCATTCGCGATTTTAAAAGTTGAAAGTCACACAAAAATACTGTGACCTGTAAAAGAACATGTGACTTAAATTTTAGGGCAGCATGCTTTGACACATTTTTTTAAAGGCCTCTACAAGAGCATTGTGATAACCCTATCGAGAAGATTTAGAAAGCTTGTGAGAGTTATAAGTTGGGAGCACGTAAGAACAGGAGGAAGGGGATTCAGGTGAATCTGCAAAAATAGGAGCCGGTTAATTACAGAGTGCTAGAGATCAGTTTTTACATCATAATAGACTTTAAAAATGAATAAAAGGCTCTCATTCTCCTGCTTGAATTATTATTCTCAAATATATATATATATATATATATATATATTTATATAAAGTCAATAATTAAAAAAAGATAAAAAAGTTCAAAAAAAAAAAATAAAATAGAACATTTGACCTAAGGTTAAAGTGATGACAGCGATAACAGAGTTTAGATCTAAATATAACCTAACAGCACAAGCAGATGTATTTTTTTTTGTTCTAATAAATGTTGTGTTTTAGTTCTTTTCCCACTTCAAATATCAACTCATGAGCAATCTAAACATTTTGAAAACCTTGGTGAACAAATAATAACAATAAATCAAATAAAAATATTAATAATAATAATCCATTCTGTAATGAAAGTCAAGTACCTGTTTGTGTGGTTTAAGCAGTTGACTCAACAGCAGCTTCGCTTTGGTTCACAATATTTGGTACTTGTTCTTCAGTCTCAGTTGTCTTAGCTCTAGCAAAGAAATGATGCCAAACAGAGTTCCAGTAACCAATAGAGGTTGAGTAAGCTTCACTAGTCAAATCTGCAGCGGAATTGTAGCCAATTTTGCAAGGGCTATAGATACCGATTGGCTTTTGCTTATTCAAGTTATCCTGGAAAACGTCAAATACGTGTTTTTGGTATTTGAATGGGCTACTCAAAACTTCAGCCTTGGTATTGTAGCAAACAGGAACAAACCCCTTAACTAAATCATAAACAATAACCGCGTGTTTTTGTATTTCACTTGAGTATTCTTCAGAAATATGTTCATGATTTGGAATGTACTTGTCACCCAAGCTTTCCAAATACTCATTGATTGGCTTGAAAACTGGATCAACAGAGCTTCTAACTAATGGTTTACCTTGGGTGTCATACAACTTTTGATTGTAATAAGCACGGAAATTATGAGTCAATGTAGAAGATGGAACAACAACATGTTGATCGGCTAAGTTAAGGGCAGATTCTTTAGTGTTTTTGAATAATTCGCCAGACTTGATAAAAGGTTCTTGAACAGAATTACCAATAGTAGCATAAGTTACAGTTTTTAAGCATGGTGCAATCTTTTCAACGCTGGTCAAGGTCTTATCACCTAGATCATCAACAGTTTCGATTACTGGTTTCAATAATGTCTGATTGTGAACGATGGTTGCAACAGGATCGACAAGAGAGCCAATGTTGGACTTGATTGGTTTGAAACCTGGGAGTTCATCTGCAAATTCAACCGTTTCAGAGACCAAAGGATAAGATGCCAAACGTTGTGAAGTGAGGCAGACTCTGGCTGTCTGAGCATCAGAACTTTCGTTATTCTCAACCTCTGGTTGATTATCATTCGATTCTGGCACTGGAATTGGAGCTGAAGCTGGAGCTGAGTCGGTAGAAGGAGTAGTAGGTTTAGCTGATTTGAAGAGTGGCATTTCAGTAAGCAATAATAGTATTTCGTGGTGGATAGAATGTTGAACTTGATAGATAGAAATAATTAATATAATTCATTTTATAAGGAAAACAGCTGAGGTACAAAATCGAATTTGAAAGCCACAAATCCAGCAAAACGGCCTTATCAGAATTCATAACTATAAAATGTTTAAAACGTAGTTGTAAACACAAAATCATCTTTATATATTTGACACAAAATGGAAACTAAATAGTTGATTATATAATCATATTATAATGCTGGCCGAACAAAAGTGGTTGTCATGGAAAACTCAAAACAAAAGAATTTCGCGACATTCTTTTATTTCTTTTTAATATATGTATTGTAGTATATGAATGATTGTTAGACTTAGGCAGAAACCTTCTTGTCCTTACTGTTAGTCCCCTTCTTTCCCCCTATCCCTTCTGCTCTACTATATCATAGTATCTCTCACGTTGTTTTCGAAACTTTTTAGCCGAAACTTCAAAATCAAGATAGTTGGATCTGATTTTTGGATAGCGTACGTCAAGGTATTGATAAACAAAGAATGCAGAATCCCAAGGTATGGTCCCAAAGCCTTTCGTCACTATCACATTGCCAAGAAAACTCGAATAGAAGTACTACAACCACTTCCTTCGAGCCCATAGTCTCTTATATTACACCCTCTCTAGTCTCCACTAAGACGGATTCTTCCGAAGATATATCCATAACTCAAAATGAGATGGGACAGGCTAACTCAGATTCGGATTCAGATGAGGCTAGGATAGAAGAAATTCTCAACTCTTCAGAAACAAATGCTATCATGGATTCTTTAAATATAAGAGTCTCACCAGTTAAAACCAACCATATTTCTAGTGAGCATCTAAGCAGTAACTTAGAATGTTCACCTTCCAGCCAAACTCCCATGATTGATGAATTTCCCCTATACCCCGACCGAATCAAAAATATTCTTATAATCAAGGAGGAAAGGCTACTAAGTACACCTACAAAGGACAAATATTTTGCTGTAGAGGAGGATTCTGTCAGCAGAAGAACGAGAAGCTCTTCAAAAGTCGCAAAAGAAGACCGGGAAGAAGAGTTATCACCAACGGCTAGAAAAGTTCAAATACTTCATAGTACAAAAAGTAAGATTCCAGTGCCAGTGTTTCCCCAAGAACTGATAAGACGTTCCAAAAGGTTAGAACAGCCTGTTGATACCAAAAGGATTTGCTCACCAAAGAAAATAAATCCTGCAAACCTAAAGCCGTCTTTGAAAATTAGAGACTCTTGGACTGGCCTAAATTTGATTGTCCACTCTTCCACTGGTGAATTACATGAAGCGACGAAATATGCTACTGAAATAAATGCAGTCAATGCTGAGGGAATACCAATACCACAAACAGTTGATGAATTGGTCACGATTCCTTGTCGTGGAGCAAGGAAAGCCTCAAGGACTGCAAAAAACGCCATTGTGAGAGGAGTTCACTACAGAAAGCCCCAAATCAATCCAGAAAATCGAATAATGGGATTTTATTCGGAATCGCAGTACAAAAGATATTGCTCTTCTCCTTCGAAATCTATAAAGGCTGAATCACCAGTAAAAGTGAAAAAACTTAGATGGGCAAATGAACTTCAATGGTAGTAATATGTAACTCACTTTATTGATATACACTCTTGAAATAAATATTCTATGTTTAAAGCACTAGGCTGAGCGCTCTTCAATATCTGAAAGCTTCCCTTATGGGGGAGTCTTCCACCGCCTTCTTTTCTTTTACAGAGCCATCCGCTAGATCTCTCTTATTCTTTGAATGTTTTTGAGTAATATATTTCTTCTTTGGAGCATATCCAGGCCTCTCGCCATCTCTAGTCTCATAATAGTACGCCAAGCAACTATCAGTACTTCCCCAGTTGAAATCTTTAGCCATTTGACAAGTACAATGCAACTCACTTCGAGTTTCTAGAGACCTTGGACATTGTGTATGAGGGACATGATAGTATCCAGTGTTATCGAAATAGAAAACTTCGCTTTTATCCAAGAGAAAAGAGGCCGCAAAAGTATGAATTGGAGCATCACCCCATCTTTCGTAAAAGAAACCTCCCTTCTGCTCAAGATGTTCAAAATATTGCTCATATTCCTTTGATCTATAAAAGTCTAAGTCCCCCAATTCAAAGTTTGACCAATAATGGCACATATTGAAACTTTCTCCTTCATCCTGAGTAACAAACTCTATTTGATTATTTGGATGTATATAATCTGAATGAAGATCATTGAAAAATTCTTTAGTAGCTTCCCAAAGGCCAAAAACAGTATTATGCAGTTCATGTACGGTCATGGTAAATCCATATTTCAGTTTGTTTTCTCTCATGTGTCTGAAAAAATCGAAGTTTAAGTCACAGGTAAACTTGATATCTGGTTCGACCCTCCAATAATAACGATAGTCGTCTAGTTCTTTCAACTTGTAAAAGAAGCCGGAATTAAACCTACACATAAATCTGTAACTTTCAGATCCCCCGTATTTGATCCCTTCTTTCAGCATATAGTTTCTTGTCTCTTGTGCCTGCTGCTGATCAATAAAATCTGGATAAGACCAAAACTCCCTTGGTATTGTAACAAACGTAACATTCCCGCTAGCAAGATTAGAGACCTCGGCCTTGAAAGACTGCGTAAATTCCTGATCATTAGCAAACACCCAAGGATAATGGTATCTCTTGTTAAAACGGTCTTCAACGTATTTGATGGACTGTAGCATGAGGTATAGCTCTTCGTTTCTGACCAAAGAAAAGAAAGTTGCATTTTCTCGTTGATAGTTCGGTTCTTCCTCCAACTCTTTATATTTAGCAAACGACTGCTCGGCTATTGGATCAAAGAAGTGAAAAGAGGTGTAGTTGTCTCTTGTAAAATGTTTTTCTGGGTATAAAATTTGTAAAACTTTGAACCTTAGCATATTCTCTAAATAATTCATGGCAGCTTTGTGATGATTATTATGTACGGCGATTAAACTTAGCACCATCACGATGCTGACACACGTTGCTATCCAAGTGTGTATAGCACGTCTTCCTAGCATCTTACAAAAGTTTCTAGATAGCAAGTTAGAGATACAGACTGAAGGGCTATGATTCAATCGAATCAAATCAAAAGTGGAGGTCTATAGCGCAAAAAAAAACCGTTTCGCGTTTCAGGGCTTAACGATAGTGTCAAAAATAGGAACTCTATTGTGCATACAATACAGAACAAAACACACATAGCGACACATCAAAATAATCCATGTTTACTAGTACCATTGAATAATTGACATCGTGATAATTATGAAGCTCTGTATATGCTGCTCGTAATCCCTGTCAGGCTTTTCTAAAAACCGAGAGAAATGTACCGAGAGGTTTTGGTCGCATTTTTCTGCCTTTGATGAGAAGATTAATCTTCCATACAAATACAAGATAGAAATGCTGTTTAATTTTCGTTCTCTTTTTTGTAAAAAATCATTGAGATTGATAATGAATTGCATTCTGATCACTTATTTTGTTCTTTCGTTGTTATTCGTTCGTTCTTTAGCCCTGTTTGACACCGAGCGTAAAATATACTCTTACTGGGGCCAAGCAGATCACGGAATCATTCAAAATGATCTTTCCTATTATTGTCACTCTGACTCTATAGACAATGTCATCTTAGCATTTATCACAGAATTTGGAGAGTTGTATTTAGACTCTGATGAAAAAAACAAAGATGCGTTTGTATTAAATTTATCAGACAAATGTTACAAAGATAATGGCCATTTCAAGTGCCCAAAACTGGAAAAAGACATACAAGTATGCCAATCCTTAGGTAAAAAAGTTTTAATTTCTATTGGAGGTGAACAGCAAGATGGTGAAGTCACATATGGCTTCAAAGATGATAACGAAGCTAGAAGTTTTGCTCATGTATTATGGAATCAATTCGGAGAAGGTGAGAGTGCATTTAGACCCTTTGGTAGCGCCGTTGTAGATGGATGGGATTTTGATATTGAAAATATCAGACAGGTGGGTTATCTCACGCTCGCTCGAGAACTGCAATCGATAATCAACAAAAAGGGTACAAAAGAATATATCTTTAGTGCAGCTCCTCAATGTCCATTGATGGATGAAGAAATATATGAAATGTCTGATTTGATTAACAATTTTGAATTTGATTCTATTTTCATTCAATTTTATAATAATCCTCAATGTGACTTAGTCTCAAAACATTTCAATTTCGATAAATGGGCTTCAAAGATGAATGATCTCGAATACAAGAAAACACAGTTATTTGTTGGGCTTCCTTCCTCGGATACAGCTGCTGGGAATGGTTTTGTTACTGGTAGTAAAGTTAGCGATACCATCCAAAAGATCAAGGATAATGAAAATACAAGAAAGTATTTTGGTGGATTAATGTTTTGGGATGCCTCCAAGGGCTTCAGTTCAACGGAGAGGGACTCAATTGATGAAAGTTATATTTACGAAGTTTGGAGGTCCTTGAATGACACAGCTTCAATGGAACAGAATAGTGAACCAAGCTTGTCAACAGGCTTTTTGCCCTCACCGTCATCATCCCCTGCATGGTCTGCGTCATCTTCAAGAGCACCTTTTAATCACCTCGTTAATTGGGCAACTACTACACAGTTTCCAGAAACCATTCAGATTGTTTCAATCATACTTGCATATTTCATTTTTTGAAGATTTTCTTTTAGCTGAAAGATATAATCATCTTAAAAAAAAAACCAAAAAAAAAAAAACACACAGTCAAGTCTTTTCAACCCTGTAGTTTCATTTCCTTTCTTAGTATGATTTCCTGGGTATACACCTTGAAGAGGGAACAAAGCTGCTAATACTACAGTAAGAAAACAAAAAGTATCACTGAATCATTCAGTTTATTCTCCTATCTTGGGAATGATAGGGGGAGGAAAAAAATACACCACTTAATTCTTTTTTTTGATTTTTTTTTGATTTTAGTGTTACAAATTAACCTTACTTAACAGGGTCCAAACAACTCTCAGTGTTACAATTCAAAGCATTGTCGATAATACATCTATCACCATTTGTGGAACCATAAGCTGTAGTATTAGCAGCTTTATTCAGTCCATCGACTGAGTTGTTTCTCGAAGTGAACTTTCCACTAGCGATTTTAGTGAATTGTTGATATGTTTCAGCAGAAATTGCATCTTTACCAATGAATTCTGGTTGGACAGTAGCAGAATGAATACCATAATTGTGTAAAACGGCTCTTATCTCACTGGCGATGAGCAAGAAAGTCTCAGGGTTTGCGTCCACTTCTATATGCAGAGAGGCGATAAAGATGTCTTCTGTTAAATTCCAGATATGGAAATCATGAACAGACTTGACACCCTCAACTAGCAAAATTTCATTCTGAACTTCATCTGCAGACAATGTTGTAGGTGTTCCTTGTAATAAGATTCTAGAGGCTCTTCTGCATAACGGTAGTGCTGATGAAAAGATGATAGCAGTAATCACTAGAGAAATTAGTGGATCCGAGTAATATTTCCAGGAATAATCAGTTTTCCAAATGAACAAAGCGGTCATCATCACACCAACATTACCCAAGGCATCACCAAGAACATGTAGAAATACACCGTGCATGTTCAAGGACCTTGTCTTTTGTTGTGGTTTGTGGTCATCATCTTCGTGGCCATGATTCGATTCGTGGTACAAGTTAGCGTGGTAATCATTATAGGAGGAAGGTTCTTGTGAATAAGACGATGATGAGTTGTTATGCTTGTGTAAAAGAGGAGAACCTTCGCTGTATCTATTAACAACAGAATCCGGCAACAGCGCACCAACAGAGCTCTCTTCGTCAGAGGCTGAACCTGACTCGTGAGAGTGGGAGTGGCCTCCTCCATGGCTATGTCCATGTTCATGGAAGAGAAATAATCCTACGACATTTGAAACCAAACCAGCAGCACCAACATACAAGATTAATTTGGGGTTCGTAACAATAGCAGGACTAATCAACCGTTGTATTGCTTCAATCAAAATCGAGAAACATAAAGCCAAGAGAAACACTGCATTGATCAAAGCACCTAAGATCTCAGCTCTTTTCCAACCATATGTGTACTTCGCATCTGCGTTTTTAGTGGTGGCAACCCTAACTGCCCATAAAGCCACAAGCAACGAGAAGATATCATTCAACATGTGGAACGAGTCTGCAATAAGAGCCAACGAATGGACACTGTATCCCACAATAACCTCCAAGAGGAAGAACACTGTGTCAATTGCAAGCAGAGTGCCGATACGTATTTCTTTGCTGTTCACCATTCCGGATTGTAGACGTTCAAACTCAAAGAGGTGAATGTGTGTGTCTGGGGGGGTGCGAGTGCGAGTGTGTTGTGTGTTTCCGTTTGCAAAACCTGTAAACTCAATTGTATTGCAGAAGCACTTTCGTCTCCAAGGCGTATGTAAAAATAGCTAATACCTAGTTAAGTTGGATGGCAATATCACGACAACCAGACCACACTTAATAATTGCGATGAGTAGATAGGAATGTTTATGTATATATTGTTTTAGTTTTCTTTTTTAATCACACAAAAAAAAAAAAAAAAAATGCGCTAACCTTGAAACTTTGGCGAGTATTCTGTGTGTGTTCCTACCAAACAAGCGCCTACACATTTTCGATTTTCCTGCCTGTTTTGATCACACAGTTGCTAATCCTTTTGCATTATTAAAGGATTAGCAAATAGTTCTTGTGAGGCAGGCGGGGTTGTAGTTACAACGGATTGCAGTCCATATGAAACGGAGACGAATGGTTCTTCCAGGTCAGATATTGATCAATCGTGATTCGTATTAAGCTCCCAACAAGCTTTTGGAACAAGCTTTCCTTAGGGGGAAATAGCGAGGGACCGAAAACAAAAAAAAACACAACAGATACGCTTGCATAACTTGAAAGGTATTTTATTCTATCCTACAATTACAATTAGCAGTCATTGCAGAAAAGAGTCAGTAATAATAATGCCGTTTAATATAAGATTAATATAAGAATCCATTATTCTGCAGTACAAGCCAAAACACGATTGTAAGTAAAAAAGATGATGGAAGAATAGAAAAGTGGAAACCCGTCCTTAGTAGTGATTAGAATACGAGGAAGAGGATTTTCCCCAGCCTTGGAGTAATAAATGACAGTTGTTGCTAATCGGTAGGAACTAAAAGCGTGGATTGGTTCTGTGTTTGGTCCTTGTAGTTAATCAGTAACTAACAATCATTGATCCACAGGCGAGAATAGGTATGTAGGTCGGATCGTCTTTGCTACAGTCTTTACTCGTCTTGTTTTGTGTTGATGGTTGTGTTTTCTGTGTTTTTTTTTTTTTTTTTTTTTGGTTCTTTGGTTTTTTGCGCTTTCTTTGATTAGAAAGTGTAGGGCTATCATGCTTGTATACAGCACAATAGTAGGATGTTTCACTAGTGGTACCGGAGACAGATATTTTTTGTGATTTTCGGAATAGCAAGGCTAAGTCATAGGTGGGCCTTGTGCGATTTGAGATATTCTTCATACTCATAATATACACACCTTCTTTGTATTATATGTTTTTTTAATGAAAACATACAGTGCAGTATTATTATCTTGGTCATGTGTATTATTGTCCTATATCAAATATAAAGCAGCTAAATTATTCGCTGAGATGGAATAACACCTATAGACAGCAATGATGAATAGCATAGCCCAACTCTATAGCAGAATTCTCTATTTACTAGTAGTTGCTTAGTAAAGATAGTCTTCTTTCTTTTTTTTTTTTCTTCTCCTCTAACTATAATCACACAGTCTTTACTAGGAAGAGGAAGTATGTCAGCAATAGTGCTTCTAGTCATCAACTGCTACTCCCATTACGCGGACTTTACTTGTTTGATGGTACACAAGTTATTTCGTAACACTCCTTGCTTCTGCAAAAGTATGCATGTTGGTATAACTGTCTCTTTTCTTTTGCCGCCAAGTATAGGTCTTCGATTCTCTATTTTTAACGTGAGTTCCACTACTTTTGAATGTAATAAAGATCCCAAAAAGAACTAAAAGGCCCATTTTTTTCGAATTCTTTTGGAAAAAACAGTCGTATCCTTCTAAATCATTACTCTAGAAGTGAAGAATCTTCCTTCACTGCTGTATGAACCTAAATACGGTTTTGTGAAATTTCCATCGATTCTTCTTTCGGAAAAATTACTTACATATCCATACATCTCTTTCTCAATTCTAGGTATACACTACACTAAAACAAAGTTACGGAGAACGAAAAAAAAATCTTTTCCCTTAATCAACGCTGTCGTAGTTGTGTTCATCGTCTACTGCCCCCCGCAAATTCAAAATTCAATCAAAAGCAAGAGCCTCGAATTAGATAGATGAATAAGGTTTGAAAACCGTTGAACTTTAGTTTTCGAGAGAATGTATCTAGCGGATAAAAACAAAAAAGAAAAGAGAAACACAAAAATGTACAATAATCGATAATAACCTTACAAAAATACTGTCGAATTATTCCTCCGCTCAAGAACATGTTAACAAGATTGAATCTAGGCTATCGTAACCTTAATTTGCCACCTTTACTCAATCAAAAAGAAAAGACCAGTGTGTATAAAAGCTTGATGGAAAGCTCATATCTTTAATCGGTTTGGAAGATGAACTATTCAATACTTTACATATATTATTTAACCTAGTCAATCATTATACCTAACATGCTATTCCAAAAATCCGTCCTTCTTTCTTTAGCTGCTATTTTATCATCCGTCCAAGCAAGCGATGAACACAGCAAACCAAAAATCAATGGTAAAGCTGTTTCCAAACTTTTCCAAAGATCTTCAAGTGGTGGCACTTGTAAATTTCCAACTGACAAGGGTCTAGTTGAAGTTCAAAAACAAGGCAAAAATGCTGGGTGGGCTATGCATTCAGATCAGACCTGTTCGTATGGTAGTTGGTGCCCTTACGCTTGTCCTCCAGGTCAAGTTATGAATCAGTGGGATCCCTCAGTGACACAATACACATACCCAGGTTCTCAGTATGGTGGTTTATACTGTGACGAAAATGGGGAATTGCAAACCAAAAGAAGTGGTGGGTATTGTGTTGATGGGGCAGGAACAGTTTCAGTGCATAACACTGCAAACAGTAATGTTGCTTTCTGTCAAACTGTTCTTCCAGGTAATGAAGAAATGTTGATTCCAACAAATATTGATAGTAATGATAAGCAATCTATTGCTGTTCCAGGTACTAGCTATTTCGCTAGCACTGCAGCTCATTACTATGTCAATCCGCCAGGTGTCTCCACAGATGATGGGTGTGTCTGGGGCTCTACCGCAAACCCATGGGGTAACTGGGCTCCCTATGTTGCTGGGGCTAATGAGGATGGCAACGGGAACACTTTTGTTAAAATTGGATGGAACCCAGTTTATCTAGAAGATGACTCTCCTTTCAAAAATGTCAAACCATCCTTCGGTATTAGAATCAAATGTGACAGTGGTAACTGTAATGGAGGTACTTGTGAAATTGATCCATCAAAGAATGATATAAATGAAGTCACCAGTGGAAATGGAAGTACTGGTGACGGTGGTGCAAACTTTTGTGTTTTGACTGCTACTGATAGCAGTAGTGCCACCATTGAAGTCTTTGAAGTTGACTCATCATCCTCATCCAAAGCCAAACGTGAAAATCATCATGATCATCAAGCTCATCACACGACTATGCGTACAGTTACAACATTCACAACCGCCAACTGATTTTAACACCAAGGGCATTATGCTTATATACATATCTTTAGATTCTAGTTTTTTTGCTTTTTTTTTTCCAATACTAAATTGTTCCAGTCAATACATGCTAACTCTTTATTATATATCTCGAGCTATAGAAACAGAAATGTAGCGTTATCATTCTATTTAGTAAGTAAAAAACAAAAACTGAACCCAAAAAAAGTGCCATTACCTGGAATCGAACCTGGGTTTCATCGGCCACAACGATGTGTACTAACCACTATACTATAATGGCTTCTTAATAGCTGTTGAAAACACTTGTACATCACACAGCCCAGCACACAGCCCAGCACAACTATATATAGACGGAAGTCTATTTTATTTTCTTTGCACTAGAGACGAAAAGATCCTTATTTCGTTCCTCATCGTTATTTAACTTAGAAGGTTTCTAAGAGTGGGTTCTATAGAGAAAATGCAACGTTATCGCACGCATTGTTCCCAAGCATTCGACTAATATAGCCACTATTTTACTTTTCTATAATATATATATAAATAGCCAAAAAACAAGAAAGAACATAAAGACCGAGTAACGCCGCGGGAATCCCTTGTTTAGGTAAGCACAAAGAGAATAAATGCGCAGTGTTAATCGCGTATCAAAACAAATAGCAGAAGACCTTTCTTTTGCCAACTTTCTTTTGCCAACTTCCTATCGCAAGACTTCCCTGAATTGTAAGATTTTGAGGGTTGAACATGAAGTGTCTTAATAATAAGGAACAGCCTGCCTCTAAAAGGAAGCGTAAGAGGGTTTCCCTAACCTGTTCGAATTGCAAAGCCCGTAAGGTTAAATGCAACCAGCAAAAGCCATGCTCCTCGTGTATTAAGAGGAAAATTCCCGCTCATTTGTGCATTTATGAGGACTCACCTTTTATACCTACTATCGAGGATGCCAAAGATCCTACTGAGATGATACTACTGCTGAAAGAAGAGAATAAAAGATTAAAGACACAGTTACAACATGCGAATAGTGTCCCATTGAAACACTACGAAAATGCTACTGGTCCCGTGATAAAGAAACAACAAAAGCTACAGATCAAGCCAAACAGGATTGTGTACTATGGGCCTTCTTGCTGGAGGGCATTTTTGGAAAATAGAGATTATGATAGTGACCTGACAGAAAAGATCCTTGCGTACGTTTCAAATTCTCGCCGAGAGTGGAAGATTGAAATGAATCAAAAGAACATCGATCCTGAAGAATACAGACCAACAATGGCTGTTTCTGTTCCGGAACTACTTCACAACCTGGGAGAATACCTGCCAGACTACAACGTAGTAAGGGGATACGTAAACAATTACAAGGAGAGTTTTTGGTTCTTCGCCATTCCCATTGTGGAACCAGACGCTCTCCTTAGAGATTTTTTGAGCATATTTATTAAGGATGAAGTCACCCACAAATGCAGATTTGTTACCTCCAATAAACAGTTGGACTGCGCAAAAATTGCCTTGATTCTTGTGTGCGTCAAGTACATGGTGCTGTGTGAAAATACTATTATTCAGAAGTCTCGGTATGATACAAGAGATCATCTTTTAAAATTTGCAGAAAGACTTTTGGAATTTGCTAAATATTTCACCAAAGCTTCTCTTCCAGCGTTGCAAACCTTGATATTAATGCACGATGTTAAAAAAATCAACCCCACTGATGGAGACGGAGGAGATGGTAGTAATGGATCCATGCTATTCAAAATGGCTCTGAACATGGGAATTGTAATGGGATTACACAGAGATATTGACACTTTATATGCATCCTCAACCTCTTTGCAAAGAGCACAGCTGAAAAAGATATGGAAATTTTTATTGTTACAAGACGCACATATTTCGTTCCAAGTTGGAATACCTTTGAGTATTGATGAAGATTCATTGTTACCAAACACTCTCAATCCGGATAATTCAGATGAGTATTTAATTATCATTATGAGACAAGCTGCTCAAATCACAACCAAGGGTGGCGATATCACGGTGCGTGAGCTACGAAAGGTCATAAGTAACTTTGAAGAATATGGCAATGGCCAACTAAATAACTTATCGAGGAATTTGAAGAATTTAGGTGAACCTGAGGAGATTGTGAAGGATTTTGGGAAAATCATCCAGATCTCTAACAAAATCGTGGGAATATTCTATCTTCATGTTTTATGGGAGATCTTAGGGGGATGTTGCCCAGCAGATGATCCTGAGCAATCATTTTACTATATGTCTACACTGAAATATGATGTCTTATGCGTTACTCACCTAATTGAAATCCTAATGAAGCTTAACATCATGTGTTTTCGATCAGAAGAATCAGGCAAATACAAGACACTTTCTAAATTAGCGGAGATCAGTATTTATATGACTGGCCTTTCAAAAATAATGTTTTTAAAGACCTATTCTACATTATGTGCCACCTCAATGAAGTCATTATTAAGCAACGATGAGTCCTACAAGAATTCTTTTGCCTCCCTTAATCTATTCAAGCTGAGTATATATGAAGTTGAAAAGCTGGATCCAAAAAATGAGTCTAGTAGAATCATCAGAGCTTTTAAAAATCCAGGATTTGTGAGAAGTTTGATGAAATTGGCATCAATGCACTTATTGAGGATACATAACAAATCATTTGGTAGAATCTTTAATTCTAGTTCCTGCCTGTATGGAGTTATAACATGTTATAGATATTTTGATAACTGTTTGGAAGAAGAATTACGTAAAGACAAGAAAGAACTCATAAAGATTCAAAATGCCGATATCACCTACAATGATAGGAATGAACTAGAAATACTATGGGAAAATCCCAACAAAACTTTGGGAAAGAATAGAAAAACCGAAAAGATAAGTCAGCCATTGTCTCCAACCCCTGATCCTGCTCCTGACTTGATTCCATTTAGCTCAAGAAGTCCATTGGATAAATCTTCTACAAGATCCATTTCACAAATAGAAAATATACCAGAAACTACTTCGACATCCCCAGAATTAGCATCAGAGAATAGCCTGGACTTCAACTTTTTTAGTTGGAAAGACGAAGACATTGACAGCTTATTTCAAAACATTTTGGACAATGATTCTTTACTTCTACAAGGCATTGGAAAAATTGGAGGCGATAATTTCAATTCGAATTCTAAGGGAGATCAAATTTACAACGGATTACAATGGGGAACCCCAAAGGGCTTTGATGAAAATCCTGGTCCCGGTCCTGCAGCTCCTTCTAATGTTTATGATTTATTACCTCTTTTAAACCCTGACACTAGTGCTAATGAAAAACTAAGCTGATTGTATATAAATATGCATGTATATGAGATGAGATGTGCTACAGAGCCAATGTAGTATAACAAAGCCGAAAATTTTAATCTAAATTAATTACAATACACTAACTACATTTATATAATCTTATTCTGGTTATAAAACTTGAATCCAGTAAATCATTTTTTCAGCCAGGATGTTTTGATCATTTTGAGTTCTTAGTCTATTTTCATCATTAGAATTCTCGACCAGGACATCAAAAACAACCATATTTAGACCTAAAGGTAACTTCAATTCATACCTTGAAGCTAACTGTCTACCTGTCTCTGCGTAGTGGGCTGATGGAACGGGGTTAACACGTTCACCGTTAACGGTCAGCAAAACTTGATGCTTTCTCCTGACAAGCGAGTCATTCAAGGCACAAGACACAGACACAGCACCTTGGAGACGATTTAAGCTTAAAGTATAGCTTTTCACTTGATGATCTGGTGGTAAAAAGATATGCTCAAACCAGTTTTGAACATGTGTTTGCGGTTGACTATTTGGTAGATTTGGTCTCACAATTTGTTTGTAGAGCGTGCGAGAAGATGAAATCGAGATCTTCTGAATAAAACGGTCTTTGGCTGATACTATAACTCTAGGTTGTATTACTTTGATGGCCGGTCTTAAAGGTATAACAGATATAGCTTCTTCCTCTTTGCTTTCATCATCATCGTCACTTTTCAGATCAGCATCTTCATCATCCGAAGTTTCGTCCTCCTGCTCTTCATCATCAGCAAGGGAGTTGGTTATATTGAGTCTTGATCTTGGTTTGAACTTTATCTTCAATCCAGTTTTTTTATTTGAGGGCGAGCTTTCAAATGTATTGTGTAGATCAGCTTGAGCTCTACTTCTAGCTTCCGCCTTTTCAGCTCTTTCAATGGCAAGTCTTCTATTCTGCTGTTCAATTTCCCATTTCATATCTTCAACTTTTTCATGAAAAACCTTTTGCAAAAGTTTAGAATCATCATGTACCAAACTGCCTTCTTGATTATAGATTTGAGCATTTTTCCATATTAATTCGACATGGTTTATGAATTGAGAAATCGACTTAATTTTGTTATTTATGATTCCATCTCTGACAGTGGTTAGAGACATCGGCTTTTTGATTAAATCATAGTAGTCAGGATATTCTCTTCTATCAACCTCTTTCAAAAAGGGATAGGAAATTTCATTTCCATCAACCTCATAATTGCTTAGATCTTCCACAATTTGCAAAAATCTTTGTTTTTGACTGATAGTGCCAGATGACGGAGAAGGGGAAGGAGAGAAGGAAGTTTTGGAGCCAGGAGTGGAAGTAACACTAGATGAATGTATTGGTGCTTTTATTCTGATCTTGGGTGTTGGCTTTGAGACTTCAATTTTTTTATCTTCAGCCTCAGTGATTTTCTTATTCACGAATTCTGAAATCTGCGTAGAGTTTTGGGCAATTTCACTATCGGGTTCATTATAGGAGTTGGCATTTTGGGCCATTAACTCAAAATCAGCTTGAAGATCTAAGAGTGAAGTGTATTGGTTTGAATCAGATTTCTGTTGAATCTTATTGATTGATATAGGAGAGGAGATAGTCTTATAGTAATCAGGAAATGTCTTTTTAGGTGGAAGGTCCAAGAAATCCACTGCAATTGGTAGTTTTTTGGCAAGATTGATTATAGAGTTGATAAGTTCTTGCAATTCTTCCTTCTTCCATGACACAGCTTTCTGCCTTTTGGAGTCGTGCTCAGTATTTTGCTGGCCGGAGCTTCTTCTACGTCCCTTTGGTGGCATTTAAGTAACACAATAGGACGTTTTTGAGTTTCTGCTGCTCTTATTTCCTTCCTTTGTTTGTTTTGTTTTCTGATTTGGTGAAAACATCGTGTTTATTCATCCACTTTTCTTCGATTTCGCGAATTTTTTTGAAGAAAGTAAACGAAGGGTGCTAGGCTTACACCATATATACTACGATAGGAATACTAGAATGGGAATTGTTTTGTATTTGCAAGGTAAACTCTAGATTTGTCTACATCAGTAAAGGTAAATTAACTATAAATGCTCATTTACTCAAAACTCGTTACGAGAGGCGCTATTTTCTGTATTGCTGTAGCCTCCTCCACCATCTTAAACAAGCTCTTGTTCAAGTCAGACAAGATCTGTTTGTCTTCTGTAGTTATGTATTGCGTTGTGAGAAGTTTTGGGGGAGATATATGCTCCAGCTGCTCTTCTTGTACAGCTTCTTCTAGCAACATATCTGAGGGGTATTCAGTAGCATTAGTATAGTTACTCTGTAAAGTATTCACAGACTTTCTCAAGTTCAGGTCCTGGATTGACGAGGATGTGTTGAAAAACGAGGTGATATCTATAAGGTTGTCATTTGTCGCATTCACTATTTGGTTCAATTCGTCTTCTCTATGTTTGAGAAGGGCATCTTTATCGTAGTTGCTAAAACATATATAGTGTTAGTGTATGCACGAAGATACAAGTAGATTGAAGTAAGAAGAATATACTCACTTTTGCGTATCCTGCAACAATGGTGTGCTTTCATTTAGCTGAATAGTCGATTAGTGATTCGTCACAAGACAGGAACGCTTCATCAACATACTTGTGATTGTTCATCGTCATCAAAACCCTTGAGGCATGATAGACAAATACCCATAGCGAGCAAGTTTTTCAATAATTTTTTTGGGGTATCAGATGTAACAAAAAGGTGCTCCTAGTTTTTAGCAAGACAGTAAGGTATAATTCCCGAGAATTACGCTGATATTTGATTTGTTTTTAGCGGTTCTTATTTGTTTTGAGGAAAAGCGGTGGTGTTTTTTTTCGCTTATCACAAAAAGAAAGATCAACAAAAGCAAAAAAATGGATTGGAGATTGCGAAAGTGAAGTAATCTTTTTCAAGGTGTTTTGCAAGGCAATATTAAAGCCTTATTCTTTTTTTGCACTCAAATTTTACCCCTACTAGATAATTAATAAAAAATGAGATCAATACAAGCTCGCAAGTATTCTTGCCTAATAAGGAAGTCAACCCAAAGCGGGTTTTTCAGTTTCACGAATTTTAGCTGAACTGAAAATTTCCGTTCATATCCAGTTTAGTTTTGGCTGATTCTGGATATACTTTAAGCATTCTTACGAATTAATTTGATCTTTTCCGATATGATTAGTACCAAGACATTGATAAGTACGAAAAGTGCTCGTCTCTTCAATACTTCTGCAGCTAGATATGGATTTATGGACTGGTTCAAGCTGAACAAAGAATCTCAACAAGTGCAACAATCTCAACAAGTTCAAGATGTTTCTAATGTCATTGAAGATGCTGAAAATGATAAGATTGTGACTAAAGCTCAACCTAAAGTTACATTTATTGGTAAAAAGAGTAGCAAAATTAAAGATCAAAGACCAATAAATGAAAGATTAAATGGATTTCATATCAAGCACTGGTTAAATAAGGAAAAGACTTCAAGCCTCAAAGATTTCAACTCTCTCTTGGTTGATACTTATAGCGAAATGACTTCCAAGAGAACCTCTAATCTGAAGGATTTGGATTTGTCAGATCTGAAACTAAGATTTCATTTTACTAAAAAGATACAAGAATCATCTGGCTATTTGATACCAGATTATATCATTACTAAATCCATAAATGGTTCTATATTATCAGATTACTTTGCTGAGAATATCCTAACTGGTAAATACCTTGTTAAAGATTCAACTAAATTGGATATTCAAGAGTTGGAATATTCTGCTCAAAATATTTTCGTTGAAACTCCAGTAAATTCAAAACAAAGATCTAGTAAATTTAGACAATTGTTAAAAGAGGCGACCTTAGCACAGGAAGCAAAAGCTGAAGAGTTAATAGTCAGTGCGAGAAACTAGTCACGGAGGGAGTGATTAATGATTGCATGTATAAGTAAATAATGGTATTAAAGGATCGTGTATATATGTATGGCTAACATCTGATTAGATCATTGTAATAAAGGAACTGAGAGACTCAAAATAAAACATAAGAAGGTGATATAATAGTTATCTCACTGCTTTTTACCTAACGTAAAGGCAACTGCTAGTGCTGCACCAAGAGATAATAATGCGCTAATAATTAAAACTTCATTAGCAACACCAGGAATAATCTCATTGGGAGATGGTTGTGGGGAAGTTTTTGATTGAGTTTTCTTTTGATTGTATTCATCTAAATCAATTGTGTCATTTGGGTGATGGATAAATAAATCTGCCTTATCAAGTTTGGAATTCTTGTTTATTAGAACACAATCAATTAGGTCCTGATCATTAGTAATTGCGACAACATCACTTTCATCATCAATATAACTTATGGCGAATAAGTCTCTATTCAATTGTTCTAATTCCTTAGTGTTCAACTTGGAAATGATTACCTCCCTCAAATTAGATATACCATCTATTGGCTTAATGTTAATTCTATGAACTCTGCCACTTGGTGACTTGAACTTGAACGCAAATGGTAACTCTTTCAAATTTTCAATGCGAGCCAAAGAATTTATCTCAGTATGATTATTTTGTTGTTCATTAGTAACGCTAACGGAATCTCCTGGTCCCAAATTATCGTGATGTATATTTGACAGTGAGAACTGGTTGATTTCAGTTTGACTAATGTCAGGAATATTTGAAACTGAACCACTTTCTAGTTGTGAGTCTGAATGAATTGATTCAGTATCATTGTCTAGGGAGGTCCAAAACTTGTTCCATGCGGGACCTTCAGCATTTGAACCATCTTCATCTTCATTTGCTGTCATCATAGAAATTTGATTTAAAGTTGCATAAGTTAATTTCAACACTTCAACAATACCAATAATCTCACCATCTTCAGCAATAGGCAAGTTCAAATAGTGGCCATCAAACATTTTCCTCAAGGCTGCTTGTATAGTCAGTTCTTTAGATGCAACGTCTGGTTGAGATGTCATAACTCTAATAACGCTCACAGTTTTTGGATCCAAGCCTGCTGCAATGACTCTTAAGACAACATCCTTGGATGTGAAAATACCTGAAACGTTTTCGGTTTTATCTTTAACCAAGACAGCAGTAGTGTGGTTTTCCTTCATTAGAATTGCGGCTTCTTGAACCGAAGTCTTGACAGAAACATAACATGGTAAAGTATTTTCGTCCAAGACAGTATCTAAGGTAGGTCCATTCATTACAGATTTCAAGTTCTCAAAATATTTGATAACCTGCAAAGGTTGTTGGGATATTCCAATCTCCATTTGTACACCTTCAAGAGCATCATGTAATTTCTTGGAACTTTCGTACATTCTTTCTAGTTTTTCCATAGCTTCTTGGTAGCATCTAGTAATATCTAAAACACCCACAATAGAATTGTTTTCATCCAAGACAGGCAAATGTCTAAACCCTCTTTGAACCATTAGATTTAAGGCATCTGAAGCTGCTGTATCAGATGTAGCGCACATTGGGTTTTCTGTCATGATTTGATCAATGGTGATAGAGGCAGCATTGACCCCTTTGCCTACAACTCTGAAGGCTAAATCTTTA
The DNA here is from genome assembly GCA_003706765.3 of Xingzhongia hampshirensis. Classification (NCBI taxonomy): domain Eukaryota; kingdom Fungi; phylum Ascomycota; class Saccharomycetes; order Phaffomycetales; family Wickerhamomycetaceae; genus Xingzhongia; species Xingzhongia hampshirensis. The sequence continues at coordinate 703,415 of PPXL03000005.1, read as the reverse complement.
GCAGTAAAGATCCCCAGTAAATGTTCATTGTCATCTACTACCAAGATACAGTTTTCTCTTTTAGCACTCATTAATTGAGCTGCTTCATAAGCAGTATAAGAGGCCTTACAAACAACTGCTTCGGAAGGTCTCAAAGACAAAACTGAACCAGGATGATGAATTCCTCTAGTACGTTTCTTAGAATAATGATTGGTAGCAGACTTTCCTAGTCTCTTCTTGCTCAAATCGTTTTCAACACGACGTCTAATGGCTTCATCGCGCTTTGTCTGTCTCTTTCTTGATTCCAACAAACCATCATTATCATGAATTGGAGTCGAGGAGATAGCGCTTCCAGTGGTAGATTTCTTGGGGGTTCTAAGAGCTGCCGACATCTTCTAGAATGGTACTCAGAATTCGAATTTTAGCTTGGTTCTTTTGTTATCTGTCATTTTTTTTGGTTTGGTGAATTTTTCTGATGTGTAAACAAAAACAAAAACAAACCATCCTAAATAGGAAATGTCCTGGAAAAAGTAGATTTTTTAAATCATTATTGATTATATACATATTAACAACGAAACCCCATTGAAAAAAGAAGACTATTCAATTAGCATAAAGGTATATGTAGATATATATACCATTTTCTGTTCTTATCTTATTTTTGCTTCTTCTTTCCTCACACGTTGAGAGTATAGCCTTCTCATTCCTAGCTTGGTTTTTTTGGTTAATTAGTATTTTCACTAGCTTTCACATGTGCTTTATTCGTTACCTCACTTGTCGGTTTATTATTAGTTGATTTTGCTTGTTTATTGTTAAAATGTCCTACTTTTACTCGTTTCTGATATTGTTGTTCTAGTCTCTACCCCTTTCCAGTCTCTCATTGTGTTCTAATCAGTCTTGTCTAGTCTCCGTTCATATCAGTGCATCTTTCTTAGATGTAGTTTTTGACATGAAGTCTTTACCAATTCAGGCAAAAAAACAGAGGACTTCATTTGTCCTAACTTTCAACTCAACGGACAAAGACACAGATTTCTTTTAAGCTCAAATGATGGTTAATTGGAATTTGCCACTTCCTTTTTCTTCTTCCTCTTCCTTCTATCAAAGATCATCAGAAAAATGACTTGGAAGCAACTATATACAAAGCTCACTGAAAGTCCTATTGGCGAGTACATCGCGGCTCAGACTAGAGATTCTCTTATCAAAGTTCTCAGAACTGGTAAAGTTCCTGATCACATTGCTTTTATTATGGATGGAAATAGAAGATACGCCAAATCTCACGGGTTGAAGACAGTTCAAGGTCATGAAGCTGGGTCTCTTTCCTTAATCAGTATCATTGATTCTTGTGCACGTTTGAATGTTAAACATGTTACATTATACGCGTTTTCTGTGGAAAACTTCAATAGAAGCAAGGAAGAAGTTGATACTTTATTCAACCTATTGACAGAGAAACTAGATCAAATTCTTGAGCAGTCTGATAAGTACAACAGAGACGTTCAAATTAGAATAATTGGTAATAGGTCCTATGTTCCAGAAGAGACTATGCAGAAGTTAGAAAGAATTGAGGAGATTACAAGTATCAATCATTCAATTTATTTGAACATTTGTTTCAGTTATACTTCACGAGATGAAATAACTCATTCTTTCAATCAAACTATAAACCAAGTCTTGAATAAGGAGGTTTTGAGAAACCAAATTGACGAAAAATTGATCGAAAACAATTTCTATTTCCATCCTGATACTCCTCCAGTTGATTTATTAATTAGAACTTCTGGTCACACAAGATTAAGTGACTTTCTTATCTGGCACTGTAATGAAAAACCAAGCACTATTGAGTTTTTGAATGTCTTATGGCCTGAGTTTTCTTGGATTGATTTATATGCCATTTTGATCAAATATGGATTCAATGATTATCAGAATGGTTTACAGAAATATATTGATAAGTTTACCGAAAATACTATTTGGAGGTCAGATGGCCCGGATGTAAAGCAGATTTCATTAGAAGATTTACCAGCCCCACCGCAATTCATTTCCATTCTAGGGGAGAAAGCATAAGATGTGCTTATGATCTTGAGTTTTCACTACAATATATAGCTATAGAATAAACATTGCAATTCCCTCTTTGATTCTCCACCCCCTTCCTTTTCCTTCTCTCCACATCGGTTACGTATCATTACCATTGAAAATAACCGTATCCACGATTCTTTTGATCTCTCTTTTTTTTCGCTCTTTCACCTTGGCTTCATCGATTTTTCTCAAGTAAGAGTTAAAAACAACAACTTCAGCAACTAATACCAATATTCCGAAAAATAAACACAACAAAACTCTATAATGCAACCTGAACACCAGTTCATTTGAGGTCCAGTACCAAATGGCATATACTACTGACAGAACTGATAGCAGTATGTTGAAAATAGTAGTGATTTGAGATCGGATTTCTTTAGCCATCATACTTGGTGACATGTATGCATCGTCATCAACTTTAAACTTCCCCTTATTCACCATTTCTTGATACTCTGATTCCTCCAAGTTCGACCGTAGTTGGCTCAGCTGTCTTTTGAACTCAGGCGTATAGGATGATTTTGGAATTGGGGGAACGTAAATTTCCAGGTTTTGCATGAGCTCAAATAATGTGACCTTTTGCGACAAGAACTTTTTATGGATATAGATTAAATCGTTTGTTGTTATCCAGTTTCTCTCCAGTATCACACTTTTATGAGGAACATTCTCAAGATTGTCTTTCAGGCATTGTGTGAGAACGAATTTTGTCATGTTCTTGTCGCCTTGTTCTCATATCTTTAGCGATTGCTAAATCATATATATGTTAACACAATAACTCTCACTTCTTCTTAGAGGTGTAAAATCAATATTGAAATCACGTGAGATCAGCTGACTAAAACCAGCTATCCAATCATAGAATTTTGAAATAATACCGAGTTTCGGAAAAGAAAATCTAAAGTGAAGGTCATGTGCTTAGTCAAAGGTCATCTGAATATAAAGATATAAAAAAGCCAAAATATGTTTTAGTAATAAATGTCCAATACAAATGGTAAGAGTTTGAACTGCAACTAATCATTATCAAAAGTACCAAGATGCTTAGAACAATCAGATTTTCGAAACAGGCATTCAGACCGCTTTCTGGTTCAGCTCGGTTCTTATCTATCAAGACGCTTTCTACTCCGAATGAAAATGCTTTGAAGTTTCAAGTAGACACGAAATTACTTGACGACAAAGACACGTCGTCATATCAAATCAATATTACGAATCAGCTACAGTCACCTCTAGCAAGTAAGATCTTTGAGTACTCAAAAGATGTTGAATCTATTTTGATCGGATCAAACTTTATCACTATCAACAAGAATGAGTTTGCACACTGGAATCAGGTCAAGCCGATCGTTGAATCAATCTTAGAGTCACATATCAAGAACAAGGAGCAAATAATAGATGCGAAGGAAGTGTCTAGAGCACAAAAAACGCTTTTCAAAGATGATTCTACTATTGATGCAGCGTTGACGGACGAAGAAATTGAAATAACAGAAGAGATTGAGGAACTAATTGAAACAAGAATAAGACCAGCCATCCAGGATGATGGTGGTGATATTGTATTCCTCAGATATAAGGATGGTAAAGTGTATGTTCAATTACAAGGTGCTTGCACTTCATGCTCATTAAGTGATGATACATTGAAGGCTGGCATTCAATCCATGTTGAGCCATTATGTCGAAGAGGTGGAGGAAGTAGTCAACTTGGCAGAAGTCGAATTCAATAAATTTGAAGAAAAATTGAAATCTCAAAGAGAACAGAGATTATAGTAATTCAAAAGTCATACATTCTTTAGCCTCCAGTTGGTTGGGCTTAATATTATCTATTACGTTAGTTGATTGCATTTGGGTTTAAATTTTAGTTTTAGGAGTACAGGGTTAATAGGAAGTATATTCAGGTTCAAGATTATTCATAATAATGTAGCCTCCCAGAGTTTATCTAGGATGAATGTACGTAACTGTCAATTTTATTTGCTAGTTTGATATCAGCATCACTTATTCCCTTTATATCATGCGTACTCAGTGTGATATTGACCCGATTATAAGTCGTGTGGATTGTAGGATGATGCCCCAAAAGATGTGATCTCAGTGCAACCTTATTTAAAAACCCCCAAGTCTCTTCAAAGTTTCCAAATTTATAATCTTTAGTGATTGATCCATTTGTTAATTCCCATCCTTGAAGTCCCTTCAAAAAGCCGGAAATTTCCTGCGAAGTCAAGCGTTGAGCAGTGATTTTAGAGATCTGATTGTACATGAGAACTTATAAATACGACAAACTAACTAACTACCAGAGCTTTCTGAACTCGTTGGCAAAGCTGGAAATCTCATTTGAAAGATATATTTGCTACAAAACAAAACTCACGTGATCTTTCAGTGCGAACTCGTTCTACGAAGGTGTCATTTCCTAGAAATCAAACACTGAAAGGCACGCAAGAACTACTTCTTGATATCTTTCTTCTGATTCAACTATCAGCACATTTAAGGGTGAAAACACAAAGAACACATTCTCTTTTCATAAGTCTTTTGCTCTACATATTTGATTCTCCTTTGGGCGACTATTATGGCCTCTGCCATTTCCATTTTAGATTCCGATCACAACTGCCTAATATCAAGATCATACACAAAGGATTTCATAGAAATTGGCGAGCTGATACAAGACTTTAAATCAGTCTTGCGACCAGAATCTCCCCCAATAATAAACTACAATGGTGTCAATTTCATCTATATTAAGAACAATGATCTGATTATTCTTGCAGTAGCTTACTACGAGCATGTGAATTGTATGATGATAATGATTGTTTTATTCAAGTTTAATGAAATCTTAACGAGCTACTTCAGCACGGAGAACTTGAACAGAGATCTGATTATTGATAATAACTCCCTCATATATGAACTTTTCGATGAAATCTTGGATTTTGGAATACCTCAGTTGACGGATGTTCAGATATTGAAGGATGTTATAAAGCTGGAGAAGAACGAAAACCAGATTGATATTGATGATCTGGATGGAGGACACAAGAAAGAGAAAAAGGCAAAGAAGATAACGACTGGTACTGGGAATGAGAACTTGAATCATGAGGTAAACTCTAGTATCCTAAGATCCACTACAACCAACATATCTTGGAGACCGAAGGGAATATTTTATAAAAAGAACGAATTCTTCGTTGATATTACAGAAAGGATTTCGGTAATAGTGGACTCTCGCAATAAATTAAGCAGATTTGAGATTTACGGGTCAATTGATATCAAATGCTTTCTCTCTGGTATGCCTCAATTAACCATTGGATTAAATAAAGTTGTTCAAGCTAATAACTCTAATAAGAGGTCGAGCCTCTTTGATAAACTGAAATTTCATCAATGTGTTTCTTTAGAGCAGTTCAACCAGGATCAAATAATATCATTCATACCACCAGATGGAAAATTTCAACTCTGCTCATATTCTTTATCGGTCAAGTCTTCACCTGTTGTTGAGATTATAGGTAAAACTTTCGAGGTGACTGAAAATCATGAATTTCTTCGCATAAAGATTCATATAAAAACAAATTTCAAGATAAGGAGCTCCCTGAATAACTTAGTAATCAAGATTCCAATAGACTTGGATAAATATGACATAGATTTTCAAGAAACACCGAAGTTTAAGACAAAATTAGGAAAAGTGAGTTATAAGTTTGATGAAGATTCAATTGTATGGATCCTTGATTCCATTGGAGGCGATCGTGACTTTGTAATGCAAAGTCAATTCAAACTGAACTCTATAAAGAAAGAAGTTGTTCCTCAAGAATTGGGCATGGACCCCCCTCCGAAGAATATGAAGCCTCAGTTTGATAAAATAAGAAAGATATATGATGAAGAATCATCCGGGCTCACAAAACAAAAAAGAAATATTAAAATCTCTTTCGAATTACCAGATATCACTTTAAGCGGTTTGAAGATTGAATATTTGAAGATTGAAGAAGATCAATTAACATACACCTCATTTCCTTGGGTGAGGTATAAAACTATCAATGATGATGAATACGTTTATAGACTAGCATAACTCTAATCAAATAATAGAAGAACTAGATACATGTATATTTATTCTACTTTTTTATATTTTGTATATCATTAGACATATCTTCGATAAGCTTCGACCTTATATGGATTAAATGTCTTTCATCTTGGTATTTTGTATCCCATTCTTTTAGCAACGAGGAATTTACTTTCAATAGAGCTAATCTGACGTTCTCAAAAAGATTTTGCTTGAACTCCTGCAATAAATTGAACCAACTTTTAGATATATTATTGAAGCCAATAACACAACCAAGTGAAGCAAGGCCAAACATTGAATATAAGCTAAAGTCATAAATTATATAACCTGGAATCGATAGAAAAATCAAAGGTAACTGAACACCGATAAAATTTTTCATCAGTAGATTAACCCCATTATTTTGTAAGTGTATTAGTTCGTTCGAGGTCACGTTTTTTTTTAGTCGGATAAGATCGTTATCATCGATGAATGCCAAATTCTCTTGTAATTCTTCATTTGTAGCTTCTGAGTTGAATGAGGTGAATGAGTCGATTTGCCCCTTAATATAGCTATAACTTTTCAAAGAGTTTTTTAATAGTTCTTCATTCAGCATTTGTGCTAGGATTACTTGAATATCATCGCAGTTGTAATACAATTTCCACCAATTCAAATTCTGCTTTTCAAATTTCTCAACGTATGGTTTGAAAACTTGTTGAAATTCTTCATGAGATGTTCTGTCCCAATTTTGAATGAATTTTTTGATTTTGATATCCCTTTTGGATAGTTCATCAAAAGTCATCAAGCTTCTAGATGCCTGTTGCTTCAAATTGCCCAAAATACTCCTATAATTATTTATCAACAATGTTTCTATGTCAATAAGTTTGGTTAATGGGGACATGATTTTATCAATTCCCGATTGTTGGTACATTTCGGTATAGATGCTAGCATTCTTTGGAGATTGGGCCAATAATTCAACTGCCTGAGCTGACAGCTTCGAGCATATTTGATTAGCTGAAAGTATAGGGACACTCTCATTATCGAATGATTTGATATCAACATCCTCCAATTGATAAACGAACCATTCGGAAATATTTAAAGGTGTGGAAGAAACAAACGAAATATATAGATGACAGCCATCTTGTGCAGTGATGGTCTCATTCAATTCCATAAATTCAAGAAAGTTGAAAGAATTCGATTCGTTCGGCTTTAAAAATGGAGAGGGTATACTGAAGTTATCATTGGAGCTCTCAAATGATTCACTGAATTTGACCACATGATCTCTGTTAGTGTTTCTATTGATGAATTCTGTATACCACTTTTGATCAATTGCGAATGGGTCTCCCAATAACGTATTTAAGAAAGATGGTTTGGCACCAATTAAGCCGATTCTAATTGGTGTATCAGGAAATTTAAACTTTTGAACTAGAATATCAATCTTGTTGTACAAAGAATACTCATTAGTAAATAGTTTGCGTGCTCTTATAAGGTTAACTAATGGATCTGAAGCAGTTTCTGCAGGGAAATACTCTTCTGATTTCTCTGGGCTTCGTATGGCTGTCTGTAGTGTCTGGTGCGTTATAATTGGCTTATTTTTGGAGATCGTTGATTGTACAGAAACAGTTGAGTATGCTCTCAATCGCAGTACATGCCTTGATTGGACAAGGGTGTTCCTTAATTGAGAGCTCAAGTTCATATTTGCGCTATAGACGATGACGTACCTCAGAAGCTTCTTGGTTGACATATGAGCTTTGTTGTTTAGATATTTTCACTGGGATTACGAAAAGTGTAGAACATGATCGCGAAGACACAAATCAAACGATGTCGCGAGTCACCCAAAACGGTAGAATTGACATGTGAAGCAAAAGCTCTAAAAGGAACGAAAGGCATTATATTCGTAGAAAGGTCGCTCTATTCTCCTATTTATTAGAAGTATTGACTGAAGAGTAGCTAGTGTTTCGCTTGTTATTCATAATAAAATAGCTTAAGGTTTAGGCAGAGCTTCTCTAAACTGCTCTTCTATAGATACTTTTTTCTCTTATTATATTAATACTCAATTCAATTTTTAATCAACAAACACTGAAAACAGGGAGACTTTACTTTAAACACATATGCAAGTTAGAAACACATCTATGGTGAAAAATACTGCTATATATGGCTACAAGGAGCACAAAGATCAAGACGATTCATCACCTTCGAACAATTTAAATTTCTCTTCCTCTCCCTCAGCATTCTCATCATCTACCTCACATGTCCACTATACAACACAACAATCTGAGGCTGGCTACAATGAAATTATTGCTGCACAGGCTTTAGGAAGACTACGGGATAGTGGGGAGAAGTCTAAACCAGCTGGACATGGATCTTTTCAAATTCCTATCAATAGCGAAAGCATTCAAGAACCTCTGGACGAGGATGAGCATTATTATGATACTAGTAACGATATCAGTTCTGTATTTTCAGCGTCTGCTTCATCTATTTCTTCTAGAGAAAAAATTTTGAGTAAGGTGAAAAACCATCCATTTGTGAACTCTGCTGTCCGTGCTTATAAAATCAACAAACCAGCTATTAAATATGGTGTTGAAATGGTGGAGAGAGCTACACAACCAATGGTGAATATTATCGAACAAACAAGCTTAGAATGGAGACGAAAGAGACGCTTAAGTAAAGCAAATGCAATGTTTCCAGATGATGCCAAAGTGGAAGTCTCTTACTTACCAACACCTCATTTAAAATCTTCATCTAACCTGAATCCATCAAAAAAGCAATCATTACCTTCAATAACTGAGGCATTGGTAATGGGAAATATGAACTGGAATGAGTTAAGCCTAAATATGTCTATTGAATCCAAGAAAAGATTGCAAACCTGCTTACAGTTGCTAATGCTTGCTAATAAACAGTTATCTACAAAAGTTACTCATTTACAAGAGCTGATTACTAAAGAACAAGATTTAATATTAACAAAGAGAAAATCTCTCTCTGAGATACCAGAACAAGAGGAAAAGACTGAGGTGTTTCATGATGCAAGTGAAGAATTGACTTTGAAATCTACCAAGGCCATAAAGCAAGAAATCGTTGGAACTGTTAAGAAAGTTGTATCATTTATCTCAAAATATGCTGGAAACTCGCTACCCGAACCAGCCAGATCTACTGTCAGGGAAAGTCTATTAAGACTCCCTAATCAGTGGGCAAATCAAGCTTCAGAATCTACATTTACCTATAACACCAATGGGAAAGTTTTAGTTTTAGCCAATGAATCTCTCGAAATGGTTAGTTCTGTTATGTCAGTTTTTGATGAAACATTAAGTAAAGCAGACCTTTGGGTTAAGCAGAAGCAGGAAAAGCAATTAGCCATGCAAGCCATTCTAAATAATAGGCTGAAAAGACAAGAGAATTTTGACACCGATGGTAATGATGATAATGATAATAATGAAAATGATAGTGATGATGAGCGCCTCTCTGAACATAAGAGACAGAAACCCGGATCGGATTAACTGTAATTTCTATTTCAGCTGACTGAATTTCACCATGATTTTTTGATTTAATAAATGATCTTAGATGCTTTCTTGAAGTAATATTTTTATGTGTCAAGTTTATACTACGTACTGTTATCCACAAGTAACAATCACGGTATTAAAGTCTAGCTTACACATTAACAAAATCTTATCTAACTCTGTAGAGCCTTAAGCCTTTCTCTCATCTCACTTAATAGAGCTTCATCTTCTTCAATGACAGGCTCTTGAGCAACAGGCTCTGGTTCTTGAAATTTAGTGCGAGGTAGCTGTTCCACTTTGTCAAATTTCTCAGTAGTATATTCTGAAACGATTTTGTTTATTTCTTCATCAACTTCTTCATCCAAATCTAGATCTTCATTTTCATCTAATGTGTCTATACTATCACCAACCATTTCATTTATAATCCCACTCTTCACTAATTCTTGTTCCAATTCTCTCATAGTACCTGTTAGTTGTGGTAGTTTCACAAGCCTATTGATCTCACGCATAATATTTGAGCTCTTTGCCATATTCTGCTGTAGTTTAAGCAATCCAAAGCTCTCATCAATTTGCATTCCAACAGAATCTAGTTGCGCCTTGGATTTATATAACCTGGATTGCTGTTTCTGGATACTATACAACTCTCTTGCATATATCTTGACACTTTTTATATCGTTCTTCTTAGCACTCTGTTTGATTAATGTTTCTGTCTTTTTCTTAAGGTCATTAATCTCTCTGACAGATTTCTCCAATTGACGAGAGTTTCGACGGATTAATGCTTTGCATTTTCTGTGTTGTTCCTTCGGATCAGGTCCCCAGATAGCCTTTTTAACGTAATCCATGACTTTATTGAACCTTCTGTTTTAGCGAAAGAGGTATACCTTATTATTTGGATGGATGTTTTATTAATTAACTAAAATATGGAGCAGAAATCTTAAAACATCCGTACACCAAAGAGAAAAATGAGTTCGCGAAAAGTATGTCCAAGAGGTTCACTGTAATATTGAAGCTGTACGTCTATGAGATATCTAAGCCAGATTGATATCCCCATCGTCATTGGTCTTGGTCTTGACTTCGAATTAAAGCATTAAAATCAATTAGCGTATTTGTATTCTCTTTCCGATCAGGGCTTTGAAAACTAAATGTCTGAGTCCCACAAACACATCAGCGAGGCATTCAATGAGCTCAAAGGAGGATTTGAAGATGACACTGAAGTTACTCTCAAGCAATTGGAGTCTTTGAGGCAGCTGAACACTTCAACAACATTGAGGTATATTAAAAAAGAGGAGGAGCTGAAGCGGCTTTCCAGAAAGGCAGATACCGTTGAATTGAACAGTGAGTGTGATTATACAACGCAAGCTATGAGAATCAGATACTAACTTATTAGATAATGAGATCAAACGGTATGCTAAGATGCTTGATTCTATTGAATCTCAGCTGAAATTTATAGAGAGACTTACCAAGGAATTGGATGAGTTTACAAATGGACTATAAGAATAAATATTTGGTGTTTTTAGTAGAGTTTTCTGGTTATGGCAGTTCCCCAGCGGCTAATTAGATCCTCTATAAATATACTGGCATCCGCAAAACATTCACATTTAATTTGCCACTGAAATAATTCATCATCAATAATAAGTAGGATGAAGCTGGGTTTTGCGTTCCTTTTTTCTTTCTGGCTCATCAAGCTGTGTGCTGGTGAGACACTCGAAGAGTTCATAGAGAGTGAACAAGAGCTTCAGATGTTGAATATGAACATGCAGCAGGTGTATAACTACTTCGAGCCTGAGTTATTAATAGCAGAAATTGACAGAGATGACGAAGATTGGGATCACGAGAGTACTGCTCTAGTCTGGGAAGACATTGATGCAGAATTGAGAGATCTACGTGATCAACTACAAAAAGTCTATGATGCTTTAGTCAGATTTGCAAGAGTTTTAGCTAGTTTGACTCCTGGTGATATTATTGAGATGTCTGAAAGTCTAGTATCATCTCAAGAATACTATTCATTGCTAAAAACGAATTCTCCCCACAGATTTGGCAATGCAATCAAGATCCAAGGTGAGAGCGAGGAGGACTATGAGTTACAAACCAAACAATTTCAGCCATTCGTAGGTTTTATGGGTGATGATCTTTTAGAAGTAGATGAGATAGGCCCCTTAGAAATATACGATGAGAATGGAGAAATTTCTCTCAATTCTGTATCTGAGTGGCACGCAGATGAAGATTACGCCGATTTTTTGAAAGACCTTTCAGAAAAGGACCCTGAAGATATGGATGCTATTGAAAAGTTGGGAGTGCTACGGATATTGAAGAAAATCATCAAGAAAATCAAGAAAATCATCAAGAAGGTTAAAAAGAAGTATGTGAAGATCTTAAAGGTTATAAAGTTGAAAAAAGTCATTAAAAAGGAAAGAGTCAAGATATGCCTTGAACTAATGTATCTCATCGAAAAGACCAAGAGAATCACGAAATTAATCGTTGAATTAATCAAAAAATCCATAAAATACACGATAAAAGAATTACCCTTTGATGTATTATGGAAGGTTAAAGTTCTTATCAGGCTATTTATAAGGATCCTATCAGACTTGATTTGGGATGCAGAGATTATCATTTTAGAAGTTGTTCTCAAAGTTGGAAATCTATTCAGAAAGTTGAAAGTGTTACCGGAAGAAATTGTTATCTATTTCAAGTTGATCACATTAGAAAAACTAGGCCTATTAGAAAAGAATTTTACGCAGCTAAAAGAGGAAGAGGCAGAAAAAGTTTGGAAGGTTTTCAAATTATATCAAAAATCTTATGGTACAGAAATTCCAGAAGATGTATATACTATTACCGAAACAACCACGAGTTCAAAGACTACCTCTTATTCAAATCCAACTCCTACGTCGACAAAGGCCTATGAAGGATTGTTTGCAGAAATCCTAAATAGTGAGAGCAATGAACCAGATATAGAATATGAAAAAGCTGATGGGGTTGTTATACCTCAGGAATTCGAAGAAATATTCGGCAGTGTCTTCACAAAGGAAGAAATGGATGAATACCTTAGAGCTGAGGACTCATTTAATTTTGACTTTGTTTGGCCTGAAGAAAATGAGAAACAAATTCTTCACAAAAGAGGTGTATCTAGAGAGATTAGTGATCCTGTAAGAAATGATTCATTGACAAATAATTTTTCTGAGAGCATTGAGAATGAAGTAAACGACGAATCTATCATACTTCAAGAGATCCATCTTTCAAATATCACCAGATTCAGTAATGTTGCAGATGCGCTTCTTCAAAATCGATCTACACTTTTAGTAGCCCTATTGATTTCCAGCACACTTGCTATACATTATTTATTATAGTTACATATCTTCAATGCTTGATAATTATTTACCAACACAAAAGTTAGAGAAAACAACCCCTAATACTTCTTCAATTCCTACTGTTTCTCCAGTGATTTTCCCAATACCATCAATTGAATTTCGTAAACCCTCGGTTGCTATAACCACATCATCTAAATCTTTATAACTTTTGAACTCATCAAATCCGTATAACACATCATTAATCAGAATATCTTTGACTCGTGTTGTCATCATTATTGGATCTGTAATTTCTGTTTGGCTTATTTGCTTGAACTTAGATACAAGAGTGTCATTTAGATTGTTGATACCTTTGTTTTCGAGACAAGATATTGGAATGATCGTATTTGAAGGAATGCCGAGTTGATCAGAAAGACCCGAGATAACGGATCCCAAGGAGTCATTCTCAATAAGATCGCATTTATTGAGTACCACAATTATATCTTTAGACTTTTTCAACTCGTTTACATGGATTTCCAATTCCCTCTCAATCTCCAATTGATCGACTGGTAGAACAAGTAGAACTAAATCACCCTGTTCAGAAAGTACCTTTGCCCTCTCAATGCCTTGAGCTTCGATTGAATCACTGTTGTCTAGATCTCTGATACCTGCAGTATCACCTACTACAACTTTGAATCCACTTATATCCAGTGGCACATTGATGATATCTCTAGTTGTACCAGCAGTTTCACTTACTATTGCAGCTTCAGTACTAGCTAATTTATTGAGGATGGAGGATTTGCCAGCGTTTGGTGGTCCTAATAAGATTACTTTAATCCCTTTAAGTAATACTTCTGACCTTTGCCCTCTTTCAAGAAAATCTTCAACTTCAGATCTCAAGATCTCGATATTAGAATCAACAGTTTTATAGATATCTTGTATGTCCTCGATTTCGGTATCTTCTGCGAAATCAATTATCGCAGTCAAAAGACCAATATTTTTCACTAGCTGATGTCTCCATTCCTTGAATAATATCTTATTTTTTCCAGTTGCGCTGTTAACTGCAGCAACTCTAGCAGTCTCAGTTTCTGCATCGATTAACTCTCTTATACCTTCAATTTCAGTCAGGTCAAATATTCCGTTTTGAAAAGCTCTTCTAGAAAATTCACCAGCTTCAGCATACCGTATTGGTCCTTGCGGCTTATGAAGCGATTGTATGGCTTTCAGAACTGACTGTATGACAGCAACACCACCATGAAGATGCAATTCCACCAGGTCTTCGCCAGTGTAGGTCTTCGGCTTGGGAAAATAGATAGTAAGAGACTCATCTAAGAGATTCAACTCATGTTCTGGCGAATAAAGTCTTCTTACTGTAGCAAGTCTTGGTTTGGGGAGCGGCCGTAGTGAAAGAGAAGTGAGTATTTTAGATGCTTGTGGACCTGATATTCTAATGATTCCAATAGCGGATCGTGTGAGGTGGGTTGAGAGTGCATATATTGTGGGATAGGAGGAGGTACTATAGCATTGTCTGCTTATCAGAAAATTTTGGTTGTAGACTGTTCTGAGGGTTAAACTCAGCATTCGATGTTTCTTCAATCCTAAAAAGTTAAAGAGATCAGTTCGCTCTTTTTTTTTCTTTTGGTTTATTTGTTTCCCCGATTTTCGTAAATCTGAATGGGTTCCCCCGTTCTTCTCTACAACTCAGAGAATAAATGTTGATGATTAGGCGGAATCTAACTAAATATACGGCATTCACTCGCCAATTCAAGACACACTCGGTTGTATTTCATGAAAATCCACTAGTAAGTATTTGTCAGTAAGTTGGATCGTTTCTATGCTTTCGAGATCGCTAACATATTATCCAGGGACTTCCTAAACAGGCGCTAAAGACGAGAGCAGGAAGCATTCCGGTGAAACAGAGTATTTCTGGAGTGAAGAAGGTAGTACTTGTATCTTCTGGAAAGGGCGGTGTAGGCAAATCAACTGTCTCTGTGAATCTTGCACTAGCACTTCATAAACTAGGGAAGAACGTGGGAGTTCTTGATGCTGATATCTTTGGGCCATCGATCCCAACGCTGATGAATCTCTCGGGTGAACCACGTCTGTCCTATGATAGTAAGCTGCTTCCACTGGCGAACTATGGGGTGCAAACCATGTCAATGGGGTACCTGATCAATCCAGGAAGTCCCATAGCTTGGAGAGGATTAATGGTAATGAAGGCTCTTCAACAACTACTGTTTGAGGTCAAGTGGAACAATCTCGATATTTTGGTGATTGATATGCCTCCTGGTACTGGTGACACCCAGTTGAGTATTGGCCAACAGTTGAAGATAGATGGTGCAGTGATAGTATCTACTCCTCAAGATATAGCATTAATCGATGCTGTCAAAGGCATTTCAATGTTTCAGAAAATGAAGATTCCCATTTTGGGCCTGGTACAAAATATGTCGTACTTTGTCTGTCCAAATTGTAATCATGAATCTCATATATTTGGTGAAGATGGTGCTACAAGGGAGGCTAAACATCGAGGGATTACAGCTTTAGGATCAGTCCCACTCAACGAAGAGATTTGTTTGCAAAGTGACAAAGGAAGACCTATAGTCGTATTTTCCCAGAATGAACAACTGGTGAATCCTTACGTTCAAATTGCTCAAGGTGTCATTGCTGCTATTGAGTGAGCACAAAGAATGATGGTAGGATATGTTTATCACACCTTTGGGTTTTGTGTCATTTGATGAACTACTTACCTACGATGCTGTTTTGTGTCATTTTTTTTTGTTTGACCTCTGCAGAGTTACAAAAACCTACTAGAGCTATGACAACTGCTTTAACCTTACCCCAGTACACTCAGAGCTTCAATTCTGGTTAACAACTCGGTTTTTATATTTTGCGGGACGTGAAGATGAGATCACAGCTCCTACTCTTGGGATTTATGAACCTTGTAAGTCTAGGCAAATCAAACCTCATTGAAGATAATAGAAGTAATTCTGGTGACGAAGTATCTGCTCAATTTCACATGTTGAACAATGATTCTGAACCACAAATTGATGCCGTACCACTACAGGGGATATTTCCAGAAGGTAGTAATCCATTGCAGACCGCAAAGCCTAATGAAAATTCAGAAAGTAATATCAATAGAGTGAATATTGATTCTACTTCATCCCTGAAAACTAAAATGGTTGAACCTAATGCTGCTGAGAAGCAGAAAGACAATAGCATCCCAATACCAGAGTTTACTCAAGAAACAGATATTATGAAAACTAATAAACTTCCATCTGTGGAGCCACAACTGGTAGTCCATAATGTTCATGCTTTATCAGATCCTGCAACATTCCTGGTACCTGAGCTAAGAACTGCTATTACCTCGCCTAATGTCTCTTCGAGTACTGGAATAGAGCAAACCACTCAATCAAACAATGTTACTCAAAACCCCATTACCCTTGAAGCTATTAAGGAAATCTTGCAGAATGGACTAAATGAGTTGAAGTACGAAATGGCTTCCGTTGATGCCTCTGGGACCCCAACTCCAAAGGAGAGAAGGCCAGATACTCCAAAATTGAATCGCCCGGTAGTAGGCCCTCAAGAATCTAGTTCTCAAAGCGAATTGGATGAGCACAAAACTGTCAATGTTGATTCTTTGAAAAGCTCTATAGATACAACACTTCAAAATGAAACAAGTGATTTAGATATCGCCAAATTGAAGAGCATTTTACAAAGTATATTGAATTATGATCACGAAATCCCTAATGAGAGTTCTGACTCGGTACATAAGAAAGTATTGGCAAACGGTGATCTCAAGACTAATCCTGAATTTGATGAAGAAAGTAAACAAATAATAGAAGCATTAGGTTTGAATGGAAAAGACCAAGAAAGTGTGGATAATTATTACTCCTTGCTCTCATTGTCTAGATTTCTTCGTCTCCCAGAAGAGCTTGTAAGGGATTTTATCGAGTTTGCTTCATCAAAGGATAAACATCAATTCTTCGATAACTGGAGGCAACGTCCTTTCACTGAAGGACTTGGATTAAGTGTTACTAGCCATGATGGTTCTCAAAACCCTAAGAACACTACGGAAGACGTCCAAGCAAATGGAATAATCTTGGATACTTTGA
Source organism: Xingzhongia hampshirensis (assembly GCA_003706765.3). Classification (NCBI taxonomy): domain Eukaryota; kingdom Fungi; phylum Ascomycota; class Saccharomycetes; order Phaffomycetales; family Wickerhamomycetaceae; genus Xingzhongia; species Xingzhongia hampshirensis. Next base: position 686,510 of record PPXL03000005.1, on the reverse strand, counting down.
TTGACTTAAGGAACAAGATAAATTCCGGACAGCCTATTCCAAAAGAATATCAAAGCAATGACAGTAAAGATGAGCACTCTCACACTAATCCGACTCTCAGCGAGAATGAATTCGACGAGTACAAAAGTTTGGGCAAAAATAAGGTTGAATTTGAGTTTTCCAAAAATAGGTTACGTTTGAATAACAAGTTGAGTGAAGATGCTGGAACAGTATCAGAAGATAATCATTTTTTTGATCCTGAGAGTCAACTATTTAAAAACTTTGATCCAAAGGGTATAAAAAGACCAAACTCTGTTAAGAATTACGTATATCAATCTTCTGAAAGGGAACATACCAATGACTCAAATGATTCATTACTATCCTCTGTCACTGCAGAATACTTGGCCGAAGATGATCGTTCCATCAACATTCCAAATATTGCTAAGAATCTTGCAAACTTTACAAACATAACTGACTTTGATGAACAAGCAAACAGGAATCACTCAGAAACAATAGTAAAATCGCTTATTGAAGACGAAAAAGCGACTGAAAGACAAATGCAAATAGAGCTTTTGCATAAAATCAAAGACAATCCCTCAGAGCTATTCAGTAAGAACAGTAATAAATTGGACATTAAAAACAGTCATGGCATTAAAGCAAAGTCAAGTAAGAATGGGATTACGCATGATCTCTTTGAAGTTTCAAAGTCATCTGGTGCTCCAATGTTGGTTAAGGGACAAGATAAGAGTGCTTTGTTAGGAGCTGTTGTTCTTTTAGTATTCTGTGCTGTTTTTACCTAATAATCCTAATGAACTTCTAGTATATATTAAAGCTGTAGGTAAAGAAAGTATATCTAGCGAAAGATCTATAAAATCTCATGTCGTTAATATTTCCTATTCTGGACACTCTATCGGTGATAGTCACCGATAAAGAAAGCGCAGAGATTAAGACTATATGGTTTAAAAACAAAGGAATTATCATTAAAGTATCTATGGATGTACTTTGTGATTAGCTTGCTGATTATAAGTAGCTTCAAGAAATGGGTAAAATTGTGGTTATCGGGTAAGTTCAGCTAATGTATTACTTCTCCCAAGATTTGAAGTGGCTAACTCTAATTAGTGCTGGCGTGTCTGGCTTAACTTGTGCTTTAGAGCTACTCAAATTGAATCATGAGGTGACTATTATTGCTCGCCACATTCCTGGAGACCTAGATATTGAGTACACCTCTCCATGGGCAGGTGCTAACTGGTCTAGTTTTGCTGCTAAAAGCGATATCAGACAACAACATATTGATACTATTGGATATAAGAAGTTCTTTGAGCTGAGTAGGGATCCTCAATCTGGGGTTCATGTTGTTCCTGCTTTCAGGTTTATTCGTAAGGGTGAGTTGAATGAAAAGGGTGAGTTCAATTTACCTTGGTTCTCCAGCTCTTCGTTTATTGAAGACTTTAGACTGTTAGAAAAGGGCGAATATCCAGATGTTGAAGATATTGTTGGTGGATACACTTTCAGGACAGTTACCATTACAACCACCATTTATTTGAATTACTTGCTTCAAAAGATCCTCAAGGCTGGGGGTATTCTAAAGAGAAAGGAGCTTAAACATATTGATGAGGCATTAGATTTGCATCATTCGGGCTCCAAAGCTGATTTGATTATAAATGCGTCTGGTTTACTTTCAAGATTTTTAGGGGGCGTGGAGGATGAAGAGGTTTATCCAATTCGTGGGCAGGTCTTATGGTGTAGAAACAATGCTTCGAAGCAAATCTCGGTGAGCACACCAGGATACGAAGGTGAGAGATTCTACATGTTCCCTAGAAAAGAAGGAGGCTCTATAATTGGTGGTTGTTCATTAAACAATAATTGGTCTTCTGTTGTAGATCCTGAGCTGTCTAAAAGAATCATTGAAAGAGCCAAGAAGTATGCACCAGAACTTGTTGATCCTAAACTAGGAAATTCAAAGGAAATTGAGATCTTTAGGCATAATGTCGGACTCAGGCCTGGCAGAAAGGGAGGAGTCAGAGTCGAACGAGAAGCCAACATCATCCACAACTATGGAATTGCTGGAGCTGGCTACCAGGCGTCCTATGGACTAACTGAAGAGGTTTTAAATTTAACCAAACAGTTCTTCAACTCTAGTAAATTGTAAAATAGGGGTTTTAATAAAGATCTGTCAATATGAGCCGTGTCTGCAATACGCGACGCGAGGAATAACATAATCAAATAAATAATACAAATTAAATCAAATCAAAATCATTTAATCGAAAAATTTTGTAATACTATTATTGATAGAACTTCCAAGAACCATTTGCAGATGTCTCTTTGGATCGATAAATACCGTCCCCATGTTTTAGGACAACTTGACTACCATGCTGATGTTTCGGCGCGGTTGAAAGCGTTGGCATCGACTGGCGATTTTCCACATTTGTTGATATATGGGCCATCAGGAGCTGGTAAAAAAACCAGGGTGCTAGCATTATTGAATGAACTATTTGGCTCGGGAGTTGAAAAGATGCGTATCGATGTCAGAACATTTCAGCTTAATTCTAGAAAATTAGAGTTCAATATTGTGTCAAGTCCGTACCATATCGAGATTACCCCAAGTGACTTGGGTAACAACGATCGTGTTGTAATTCAAGATTTACTTAAGGAGGTGGCTCAAACAGAGCAAGTGGATTTTAGTGGGAAGCACAGATTCAAAGTTGTGATTATCAACGAAGCTGAATCTTTGTCCAGAGATGCTCAAGCAGCTTTGCGTCGTACTATGGAGAAATATTCAAAAAATATCAGACTCATTTTGATATCAAATACAACCTCCAACATTATTTCTCCAATAAAATCAAGAACTCTTTTAATAAGGGTCAGCTCGCCATCCATAAAGGAAATTGTGTTTGTACTGGAAAAACTTGTTACCAAACAGGAAATTGCAATCTCGTCGAATGAACAAGAAAAGATTCAAGTTCTGACAAATATTGCCAATGAATCCAAAAGAAATTTACGTAGAGCTTTATTATTGATTGAAGCACTTGCAATGCAAAACGATATTTTAAAACCAACTACTCCAATGATTCAATTAGATTGGGAAGGCGTTATAAAGAGATTAGCAGAAGATATTTCAAAGGATCGTTCTGTCGCAAGAATCTCGAAATCAAGAAGTATCCTGTATGAGTTGATTTCACATTGTATTCCGCCAAAGCTCATACTGAAAAATTTGGCGTTTGAGTTGATTTCATTACAAACCGATAATTTGAAACCACAGATCATATTTTTGGCTGCTATGTTTGACGAAAGGTTAAGTCTTGGTTCCAAAGCTATTTTTCATTTAGAAGGGTTTATAGCTAAATCCATGGTGGAGATCGAGAAAGTTCGTGGATAGTTTTACAGACATTATTTGCTTTGAATTAAATATATACAAGTTTTATGCATTAGAAACTGTTTGACCATATAAATGTTCTCTTAGCGGCCTCGGTAATCCTTATAGATGTTTGTTTTAGATTTCTGCTTATTTTCCCAATACTTAGTTGGCTCTTTCTCAATTATTTCAAAATGATTTACTTTTTCATCTACTGGTTTGAAATGCGTTATACTCACCCTTACTGGGGTCTCGGTAGTAATGAACTCGTAGTTACCTGGTAATTTATCGCCAGCACGTCTCAAAGCTTCTCTTGCAACTTTCTCATGTAAGCCTTCACCACCTATTTCGAACAAAACCTTTCCTGTTGGTACTCTAGCCATCCAATGATCAACAGCACCTTTTCCTTTACCCATACGAGTTTCATTACCCTTGATTGCAACAGGAATGGCCGTTGAAATTCTTCTCCATAACTTCCCCCCATTGGCTCTCATGAATTTCATTATAATATTGTCTGCCTCTTTCAATTGGATAGCTTTCAATCTGGTTCCTTCAGATTTCAAACGTAATCCGTAGGTTCCAAATTTCAATGAGTTACCTTTCACAGAACCACCAATACGAACAGGTACTCTACCCTTCTGGGCCTTTCTCACTTCTTTGAATCTTGGAGCTAGAAAAAGTTAATATATGATAGAAGTAATTGTATGTGTTTTTAGATACTTACCATATTCATGAGAAAACCTCTTTCCTATATTTGAGAGTTGCACAGCAAAGTGCGATCTCTCTAGGGTCTTAACAAGTCCAAAAGAAGTTGAGAACATCCTAGTCAGTGATAACAAAAAGATGTATTTACTTCAATTCAAACTGTTCTTTTTGGTTTGATGGTTGGTCAACGCAAAAAAACTAAATCTATCATAATGGTGTCGGGATGTTATGATTTCCGAGGCCATATATCTAAATATAGACAAACCGGGAATCAGGACCACTTTTCTGGTAGAATAGAAATAGCTAATACAGTAAGTTCGTGTTTTGAAGAACTCTTTTTGTCACTCTGTCTTGATGTCCCGAACAAGAATTGGCATACGGTCCAGGGTCTTTTTAAGACTCATACATACGAGTAGGTATACAACTAATTCAAGCAATTACTGATACAGATCAGGTACTGACAAATTTCAGAACGAACTTTCCCCGAGAAACTCACAATTCACAATGAAACTTATAAAACTGATGAATGGACTAATGTTCCTCCTTCTATATTAGCATTAACAGAACGGTCATTACATTTAAATAAAAACCATCCAATTGGTATCTTACGGTCTTTGATAGAGAGTAGATTCTCCAAGTCAGAGTACACCTCCTACAATGACTTCAAACCTGTTGTTTCTACTTACCAGAATTTTGATTCATTGGGGTTTTCTAAAGATCATCCGGGCCGTTCCAAAACAGATACTTACTATATAAATCATGAAACTTTACTAAGAACTCATACATCAGCACATGAGCAAGAATGTTTTGCTAATATGAAAACACCAGGATACTTTATCAGTGCAGATGTTTATAGAAGAGATGAAATTGACCGAACACATTATCCTGCGTTCCACCAAATGGAAGGTGGCAGAATTTGGAAGAGGGACGACTTTGCTACAAGTGAGGAATTAGAGGCTAAGTTGATTCAGGATATTGAATCAATTCCAGAGGTTGATATCATAGTTGAAGATCCAAATCCTCCTTTCCATCCAGAAAGTAATCCTAAACAAGATTTTATGACCAATAGAGAAACTGAGTTAGTTGGAACTCACTTGAAGAAAACCATTGAGCTATTGGTCAATGAAGTCTTTAATGAGGCGAAAAGATCGGCCAAACTTGCAGGTTCCACTGAGCCTTACTTGAATGAACCGTTAAGGGTGAGATGGGTTGAAGCATATTTTCCATGGACTGCGCCAAGCTGGGAGATCGAAGTTTGGTGGAAGGGAGAGTGGTTAGAATGTTGTGGGTGTGGGGTTGTCAGAGAGCAAGTCTTGACAAATGCGGGAATGCAAAATACTATTAGTTGGGCGTTTGGTATTGGATTAGATAGAATAGCCATGCTTCTATTTGGAATTCCAGATATTAGGCTCTTCTGGACATTGGATGAAAGATTTCATAGACAATTCCAAGAGGGTAGAATCACTACTTTCAAACCGTATTCCAAATATCCAAAAACAGTAAGAGATGTTGCATTTTGGGTTCCTTCCGTCAAAGAAAAAGTTCATATTAACGACTTGATGGAAATTGTAAGAAATATTGGTGGAGACTTAGTTGAGAGCGTTACATTGATTGACGAATTCACACATCCTCAAAATGGCCGTAATTCTCAATGTTACAGAATAAATTATCAATCGATGGATAGAAATTTGACTAATCAAGAAGTAAATCAACTTCAGGAGAGAGTGAGAGAAGCAATTAGAGATCAATACAATGTGGAACTAAGATGAAAACAGAAAGAAGAGTATATACTCAGCAAAAACAACAAAGTGTACATAGTGAAATTAATATTCTGACATTTTCAAGGAATTATTTTTTAGTGTATATACAGGAATAACATTTTAATCATTTGAGGTCATAGCATAATTAGATTCTACTCAATCATCACCTTTAACAACGCCAACTTTAGCAGGTCTCAAGACACGACCATTCAAGTAATAACCTGGTTGTTGAACAAAGAAAACAGTACCAGCCTCTTTATCTGGTTGTGGTACTTCAAAAGTCGCCTCATGAATATTTGGATCAAACTTTTCGCCAACTGCTTCAATTTGTGTCAAACCATGTCTTTTCAAAGTGTTCAAGAAAAGATTTTGTGTTAATTGAACACCTTCAACTAAATCATCCAATTCAGTAATCTTTTTGGATTCTGGTGCACCTTCTTCTTTAGTTAAGGTCTTAAGAGCAATTTCAAAAGTATCAGCAGTCTCTAATAGATCTTTAGCAAATTTTTTTAATGCTAAGTCTTTAGATTTCTGAATTTCTCTCTTAGTTGACTCTTGTAGATTTCTGAAATCAGCAATAGCTCTCAAGTAGCGATCTTTGAATTGCGCAGTTTCCTTCTTAGCAGCATCTAATTCTTCCTTGAATTTGGTCAATTCGTCTTTAGGCTCCTCAGTAGTTTCCTCCTTTGCCTCTTCACTCTTCTTGCCCTCTTCACTGTAGAATCTAGCAGCTCTAAAAACTTGTGGTTGAAAAGATGGTCTCACCAAGGAAAGTCTAAGCCCAGCAGCGTGTGACTTTATAGTAGATCTCAGCATAGTAATATATGAAATAGATAAACCTCAATAATCTGTTATGTCTTCCTTTGCAAATGGAGAAAAAGTGAATAATTCGTCGAGAAAAATGATGACTTCAAATAAAATTCCGAGGTAAAAGCCTCGGAATAAAGATCACGTGAAATTTTAGCTGGTGGTGTTAGGATGTTTAATTTTTCATTTCACTACAACCAATGAGTTTTGCAGAAGATTTGATTATTCTATGAGTGTTTTACGATTGTTGAGAGGCATTTATACCGCCTTTTTAGTTGTCATTTCGTGTTTGGTCTTTTGTGAGAGGGAGAGAAAACACAAGATTGGTTTCTGTCTTTTTTTCCGGGCTTCTAGGTCTGCAAACTCACATAATATATAACCATAACAATCATGGACAGATCAATAGCTGTATTGTACGGTTCAGAAACTGGAAATGCTCAAGATTATGCCGAGACACTAAGTGCTACACTAGAGCGATATCACTTCACAGTGGAATGCAACTCATTGGATGACTTCGATCTGAAGAGACTTGTTGAAATCAAAATTCTTATAGTAATCTGCTCCACAACTGGACAAGGTGAGTTCCCCAAAAATGCTAGAAAGTTTTGGAAGTTCATGTTAAAGAAGAAACTGCCGTTAGATTTATTGAATCACTTAATATTTACAACTTTTGGCCTTGGAGATTCATCATATCCAAAGTTTAATTGGGCTGTCAAGAAATTGCATAATAGATTAGTGCAATTAGGAGCTGTTGAATTCTCCAAGAGAGCTGAAAGCGATGAACAAAGCTCACAGGGGATTGATGGATACTATGTAGAGTTTCAGAAGTTATTGTTAGTGAATTTACAGAATTTATTACCATTAACTGGGGAGTTACAACCAATTCCTGAAGACCAGTTGTTACCACCGAAATCTCCATTATCTTTAGATTTCAAAAAACCAAAAAGGTTAACCCATGATAAGCTTAAATCCATTGCATTAACAAGACTCGAGTCTGATCATAGCCTTCAAAAGGGTGTGATCATCACAAATGCTAGAATAACATCACCTGATCATTTTCAAGACGTTCGTCATTTGACCATTAATTTTGAATCATCATTAGAGTACAAACCTGGTGATACAGTATCTTTATATCCAACAAATGATCCCAATGAAGTTGAAATTCTTATACAGTTGCAAAACTGGAGCGATATTGCAGATAAACGTGTAAACATTCAAGGCTTGAAAAACTACGATGGGGGATTCATCAAGAATATTACGTTAAGATCATTGTTAACACATCATTTAGATCTCAAAGCTATTCCAAGACGTTCGTTCTTTGGATTGTTACAGCATTTTGCTGATAATGAAAGGGAAAAGGAAAAATTGCAAGAATTCAGTTCTTATAAAGACCCTGAAGAATTATACAACTATGCTAATAGACCAAGAAGATCAATATTAGAAGTGATACAAGAATTTGACGTTAAAATACCTCTAGAATATGTTTTTGACTTATTTCCGCTCATTAAACCGAGATTATTCTCGATTTCCTCATCAATGCTAACTAACCCACACCAAATCGACTTAACTGTTGCTATTGTTCAATATAAAACAATGATTAGAAGGATAAGAAAAGGGCTGTGCAGTAGTTGGATCAAGACTTTAAACACTCGGGATGAAATTGTTTTTAAAATCAACAGAAACTATGTGAAATTCCCAAAATCACCAGACGTACCTTTAATAATGATTTCACCGGGGACTGGTATTGCTCCAATGAGATCTTTGATTAATGAAAGATTATTGTTATATCCAGACGTTGTTAACAACTCAAAATTGATTCTATTCTTTGGGAATAGATACCATGATAAAGATTTTCTATATGAGAGAGAATTGCATGAACTAGTTTCACAGGGTAAACTAACACTTTCAACGTCATTTTCCAGAGAACAAGGAGGATATGTCCAAGATGCTATATTCTTAGAAAGCTCAAAGATTATTGAACTGTTAACTCATGAAAATGCGATTATTTATATATGTGGGTCCTCGGGCAAAATGCCAAATCAAGTTCGTTTGACGTTTGAAAATATTTTACAAGAGCAAAGAGGATTAACATTGGAAGAATCGAAACAATATTTATTAGAGCTGGAGAATAATTATAGATATATTCAGGAGACCTGGTGATTTTCATATACTTCAGAGGTTTTGTTTTTCAGTAGTTCAGAGTCTGTTTGTTTTTTTTTATTTATTGTCATCTGAGTAGTACTCTTAGTTACTATTTATGTTTAGTTTGTTTTTAATACTGCATTAGGATTGTTATCTCAACTACTGATAGACTCTTGTGTTTTTTTAATACAATGAACCTTTATTGATTTATAAGAGCAGCAAAATGTAATGAACCAACAGCCAAAAAAAATATAACAACGGAAAAAAAAAAACATTAATTAGTTTATAATTACTACCTCTACCCAAAACAACACTAACACTACCTTCTTGAATCTTATTTCTCTTTCTTCTCTTGTTTCTCTTCTTTCAACTCATAATTGAATATCTCTGTAGCAAACTGAGAGGTTGAGCCTAAGAAATCATAGAAATCTCTTTTATTATCATCAAATTCAATCAAAATTCCGTTTGAGTTTGGGTCATCTTTTCCACCAACTTTGTCATAAGCACAAAAGATGAAATGGTCACATTCGGATATTTGCGCCCAGCCTCTTGTATTTTCTCCAGCGTTGTTATCGACCCAATACTCAGCATGTTTTGGAACAATGACTGCTTCAATATGATGATAATTACCGTAAAAATTATATAAATCCATTGGGTCCTGGTAAAGATCTTTGAAAAATGCTCCATTAAAGTCACCTTTATAACGGTCTTGCTTTTTACAGAATGTAAATCCGGAATTAAACCATAATAAAGTTGAGTTATCCTCACTTGAAACATGGGCTGGATGAGTTGAGCAAAGTTCATTACCCTTCAGAGCCTTACGTCTCTTATCATCATTGTCAGACATCAAGCGTCGACTTTTTGGAGTAATTGATCCGGCTGATCCAGCAGCCCAATGATTCATATAGTAATCTTCATCACCTGACATTGATAAACCAAGCCAGAATAGCTCTTTATCACCCCAGACTCTGGATACTGCAGGGGCCCAAGCAATAAGTTGAATTGTAGCCAGGACTCCAGTGAAATGGCGATATTTGTCGATTGCGACGACACCTGATTCCATGAAATGAGCAAATTTTCCCCCAATTAATCTGTTTTTGAGTGTGAAATCTGTAGATGCAGGAATGTTGAATAAAGCGGTATCAATCTTAGAAGGCATTAATTTTGCGAAGAATTTAGAGTCTGAGTTTTTGTTTTGATGAAACAATTCACGATCTTTGAAGAAGTAGGCACCATATTCTTTGAAAAATTTTGAATTTAAGATTGATTCATCCAAGTCAGCAACAGGAACAGTATCAGTATCGATTAATATCTGATATCTGAAAGAATTGAAGAAGTAAGCCAATAGCTTATTCCCGTAGCCTGTAAATTTCGACTGGTAAGAGTCTGTGATAGCCTTAGAGACATCTACAAACCAAAGTTCCTGTGGAGGATACAACTTTGTATAATCCTCTGAGGATAAATAATCATCGTCGTCGAAACCAATGTTTGTGATATTTCTCAATTTGAATATGATTTGTAAATTGTCGACATTTTTCAAAGTCAATTTATCCACTGTCCTAGCGATATGAACCAAGCTTTTTTGAATTTCTGGGGACAAATCACCAGAATGGACAATCTGGATTGGGAGTTGATTACCTAGTCCTCTCAATATCCCAAACAAAGACACTAGTTGATCGAAGTGCTTGTCAGCAGCACTAATTGCAATCCCTTTACCGTTGAAAGAATCTCTTAGGGTTTTCATATAGCACGCAGATATCTTTGGCGGAGTGTGCTTTGGTAGATCGTCCTGTCTGATAAAGTTTGATATTATGGGCATTGTATGGAAAGTTTGACCATCCCATCGTGTGTACTTTGGAGACTGTTTCGAGATCCATTGGAACATTCTATGTTCAATATCTCCACACTGGGTTTGGATGTGGTTAGTGTTAGCATGTTTAGAAGTATAAGGCAGGATGTTCTGCAAGCCAAACTGGTCCAGATAGCAAGCTCCGTACACACGTAGATGAGTGGCAGCGTCGATCAAGGAAGCTTCAGTGGATTGGGTAGCTTTGATAGCCTGTTTATACTCAAGTTCGTAGACGTTTCGTAGATTCTGCTCGCTAACAAGTTGATCCTTTTCGTCCTCTGGCATTCTTGGTTCGCCCTCCCTATCCAACGACTTCTTAAACTCGTCGATTTTCTCTTGAATGAACTTGTCTTTCGATTCAAAGATGGCCCTAGTGTATGGCAGTTCCTGGAAGTCAGAGTTTCTCCAAGACGAGTCTGATTCGTACAGATACTGGAAATACGACTGGCACTTGTTATGGTACGAGTACTCACTCAAGTCCGCCTCTCCCAGTTTCTGAATTAGCCGCTTGTATGGCCCAGCAATGTAAGTGTCCTCATGGGAATTGATGAACACTCGTTGAATGCCTCTCTTGGAAACAGCAGAGATTCTTTTGAAGAAGTAGCATTGGAAGAGTAGGAACCCTATAACAACAAATGTAGCCGCCTGGCGAGGTCTCATTCCCATGGCCTTAGCTCAATAGATAGCGTAGATTAGATTAGCCCAGCTGAGTACCCAGTGGAAACTAGTGCAACTGCAACGAAAGATACACAGGTTCAACACAGATTCAACAAACCTAAAGAATACACAACAGTATAACTATCGAAAACCAAAAAAGGACACACTCCCAATGGACAAAAAAAATATCTTCAAGAGCCTCAACAAACAGTAGAAACCAGATGTGCCCTGAAAGTAATCAATTAATATTCACAAATCTCTAAAAAAATTAATATTCACAATTCTAGATCTCAGTTTTTCCGCAAATCCTCACAGGATTTTCACCGCATATTGATACCAGAAAGCGAAGCCCACCGTTTCAGGCAAAAAGCACATAGTCAATCAGTCAATCACGTGAAACAGGAACAAGGAACAAGGAACAGTGTGATTCTCGTCAACCTTGGTCGCCATTGGCACAGCAAAATGCAGAAAAAGAGCTCAGCTACAATCGAGAGCTGTTTAAAGGACCACCGAAGACCCTTCCAGGGGTCCATAAACAAAGATCTAGTTCAAGCAAAGGCCATTATAAGCACGTGGATTGGCTGTCCTACATGATCTCCGAAAGAGCAAAAAAGCAATAATAAAAAAAAAATCCACACATTTTACACATCAATGACATCATTATAATATCTTATCTAAAAAGATCGCCAAGGCCTCTTTGATGGTGGTGCAAGTGGTGGTAGTGGTGGTAGTGGTACTAGGGGGGGTTGTAGGGGTAATGATGGTAAGTGTTAGCAGCTGTAATGATGGTAAGTGTTAGCAGTCGTAATGATGGTAATAATATTATTATGTAGTGTAGATGCTAGGAGTGATATTATTATATGGTGTGAGTGCTAGCAGTAGTATTATTTTTATTATTATGTAGTGCTAGTGGTGGTGCTTATCATCTCAATGGAGCCGTAGAACTGTTCCATCAAGTACTCAACATCTATTCCCGTCTGCTTGAGCAGCAAGACCTGTTTGTGGAGCTTGTTGATAAAGGCCCTCATCTCTCCCAGGGGAAACTTCTCGCCCTTGATGATTCTTTGTAATAGTTTGATAAACTCGGAAACCTCCTTATGGCACCAGGACACCAATAAACTGTTCGAGCTGGAGCTCGAGTCCTCGGTACCACTGAATAGTTGCTGAAATTGTTCGATTATATTGTTTAGATTATGAAATTTCGTAAAGGAAATCTCTAGAATGTATTCGATTGTTTCTAATTCTCCGTCAATATTAGTCTCTTGTTTTGTATTGTCTACCAAAGACTTCATGTACGCAGAGCAGTAGTTCAGATACAAGTTGGTTGCTATCTCATCACCGTTCAACTGTTTGATGCTGTTGATAACATCAAGAAACTGGACGCTAGAAGTGGAGATATTGTCATCCTTGCTTCTCTTCAACACTTTGATCAACCTGCTCTCTAGTTCAGTCCTTTTGTTATTCACCTTGTACTTGATCAAGTTATCGAACATCGATTCTTCATCAGTAGCGGCTTTCAACCTCTTCAAATCCAACTCAATGCTCTTGAGAGCCCTTATAGCATCCTGGAAATTCTCGTGAAATATTAACACATCAACCTCGTCAATGCTCTCATCTAGTAGTTTCAGTTGCCTTAAGGTATTTGACGTGTCCATACTTCTCGATCGACTGTGCATCCTGCTACTTAGATCCATGATTAAAGAATTCCTATTCCCGTTCGTGTTGTTGTTCTCAGATGAAATCTTTCCAGTAAAACTCTGTCTCTTTGGCGTTAAAGAACCAGATGACTCATTGTTATATGATGATGCTCTGTTTTCATTGATAGATAATAGCGAAATGCTATCTCTCAACTGTTTCTGTTTCAGATTCTCTAGCTCACTGATCTCCTTTAGTTCATCTTGCGCCTTTTTGAAATTTGTCAATATCCTTTGGTAATGGTCTAATCTATCTGTCTGGTATATATAGCTCAAGCTATTATAAAGAATATTGATCCCATACATTATCCTCTTGCTTGTCTCATTTGGATCTAATTCCGTTATGGAAACTTCTCTAATTGGCCAGCACTGTTCGGCAATCAAGTATTGACTTTGTGTGGTTTTCTTCACAGCTGTTTTTCTCTTTTTAGTGGCTACTAGTATCAAATCATTCAATATGAAGAAATGAATAGGCTGTAGTAGTTTATATGTTGCAGAGTTCAACTCATACCAGCAACCACTTTCTGTCAAGATATGACGGCCAGGAATAGAACTGATAAACCGTTGTGCACCTTCGACATGCTTAAACAATGAATTCATTTCATTATTCCGCATCTTTTCCAAAACTATTAAACTCGATCGATCTTTAGTTCTTTGCGTGCTTTTCTTGGCCTTTTGAAAAGAATCGGACTTCGTAATAGACTCTTGTTGCTCTAGCTCCAATTGAACTTTTGCTTGGGCAGTTTCCTTCATTTGATTGGAAATCTCTGATAATTCATTAATGCAATTCCGTAACAATTTCAACTCTTCATTAGTAAAATTCAATTCCTTAGAAGCACTCAATAGCATTTCATAAATCTTGGAAGAATTGGTTCTTATATCTTGAGACACCTTACCATTTAATGCTGTTAAACTCGAACTGAATTTATCAATATCAGAAGCTGTGGCATCTTTCAATCTTTTCGTTATGAAAGTTTCAGCACTAAAGCTCCTATCACCTAACAGCTTCATCATCTCTGGATCTTGTAAATCTAGCCCCAGACTTAGATTAATGTTCGCATTATTCTTTTCAAGATTCCCTTCACTTTGAATGTATTGATCGAGAATTCCACGAGGTAGCGAAGGAGCTGCAGCATTGTTAGTCGAGCTGTTATTAATTCTCATTTCAGGCGGAAGATCGGTGTAGTGAACAGACATTCTCCTCTGCATAGATTTTCCCAACTTAGCCTTCTCTTTCTTGTCCAAAGACACGATGTGCTGTTGTTGTTGTTGTTGTTGCTGTGGTTTGTCATTTGGTCTCTGATTTGTGTCGATCGCACGGTTCTTTCGCAATGAGGAGTCCATCTTTGATTCCATCTGTTTCTTATTGATGATGAAGCTATGCAATCTTTTGCTCTAGTAAACTTTCGTATTGTTATATACCCCAATATGAAGAAAATCTGGTTGGTCTTTGTTATGATTTTGGGTTCCATTCCGACATTGGAGATTTCCATAGTAGGGCATTCCGACTTCAAGCAAAAATCAGTCGTATTTATACTGTAATATTGATACCTCTTGCACTGCTTTGGTCTTTCGTTCATTCTTTAGCCAGAGGTAAATATAGATATTCATATAGATAGCTACAAGGTGAAATGTCTGTCACCACTGACGAGCTCAACTATCTAATATGGCGCTACTTTCAAGAGACAGGGCTTGAAACGAGCTCGTTGGCTCTCTTGGACGAAACCCAAGTCGCTACATTCGATGAAAAGTTTGGCTCAAATATCCCCATAGGATGCTTGGTTAATCTTGTTCAGCGTGGTATTTTATACTCTGAAGCTGATCAGCTTGTAAAGAACAATGGAGATGTTCTCGAGACGACGAATTATCAAGAGAAATTCTCTCTTTTTCATGCCCTGGGATTGAGCTCTAATAGATTCTCACCAGAGATAAGTAATGACAGCAATGGCCTTGATAAAGATCAACAGTTCAGTACGGTTCATGAGGAAGATAATGCAAGTCCAAAGGAAAACCAGGAACGAGAACCCTCTCCTGAGTTTATCAAAGTTTTAGAGAAAACACACCATTTTGAACCAGTTACTTGTTCTAATTGGAATCCGAAAGAATCCAAAGTTTTGTCCCTGGGCCTCTCAGATGCTAGGGCTAAGATTGTTGTAATTATGAATGACCAAACTACTCAAGTAGTGAACCTAAGTCATCCTCAAGTCTTATCCTCAGATCTTTCTACTCCAGATGTTACCTCTGTATGTTGGTCACCAAATGGAAGCTTGTTAATAACTGCTATCGAGACTGGTGAACTACGTCTTTGGAGTGCAGAAGGAAAACTTCGAAATGTGATGTCAATGCATCACTCGCCTATCGTTATCGTCAAGTGGAGTCCAAATGGTGAATACATCTTAAGTACTGACGGTGATAATACTACTATAGTATGGGATTCTACCACTGGCGCTGTCTTACAGCAATTTGACTTGACTCCTACTTCAGTAACTCCTATTACTCAAACTGCAACATCAACTGTACCAGTGGATCAGCAGCCTGTAATCTTAGGAACAGATTCAACATGGATCGATGACAACAAGTTTATAGTACCTGGATTGAATGGATCTGCATTAGTTTTCAATCTTGGAAGCAGACAACCATTAGGTACATTGATTGGGCATTCGAAACCGTTATCAGTAATCAAGTTCAATCAAGATCATTCATTATTATTAACAGCCTCGGATGATCGTTCAATCAGAATCTGGAATGGCGTTTCTTTTAATAATTCACAAATTTTACTGGGGCATTCACAGGCTATAACCTACGCAGAGTGGATCGATAATGATCATATAGTCAGCTGTTCCTTGGATAGTTCCATAAGAACTTGGGAAGTCTCTACAGGAAAGCAATCTAGCATTGATATACTGGATGGTGTTCCAGTTATTATTGCAAGTTTAAGTCATAATAAATCGTTCATTGCTATCGGTACTTTTGATGGCTCAGTTTCTGTGTTTCAAATTATTCAAATGAGCAACAGTTTCAAGTTGAAGGATATTGCAGAATTTCAGCCAAGTATTGCTTTAGAGGATGTTTCTCAGAACTTTATTACGAGTTTGCAATGGAATTCCTTGAATGAACAAATAATTGTGGGCTATTCACATTCAGAATCTGTTATTTTAAATGTTCCTGGTAAATAGAGCCTATGAAAGCTTTACGTTTGCTTTGATGATAATGCTATTGTATTCTTGTGTGTAATATATATTTCAACTTGGAGCACTTCTTTTCGTTGTTTCTGCACCTGTATCTATCCTCTTTCTCTTTTTTTTATTTACAACAGGCTTTCTTTTCAGTTTCCTTATAACATGATTGTCAAACTCACAATCACAAACTGGACACTTTTCATCAATTGGAATCTCACTCAAAATACATAGGCAAACACTACAAACATATCCAATATCAACGACTTTCCCTGTTTTGAAACAACTCGCTCTGAAATCAATATTTCCTGAATTTGGCTTCACTATTAATTTCTGTAATGAAGGATCAATAAAGAATGCGGTAGTGAAATATTGAATTATTCCATCTAAATTATCAATATTCAAATAAACACCATTTGTTAAATCACAAGCCTGCTGTAAGAAAGTAGCGTCATTAAATAGCTGTGCAACATTTATGGAAATTTTCATCTTCTGTGCTGCGAAGATACAATTCATTATAGGAATATATTTTAAATGTTCATCTGTGGAAATATTCAGGATCAAAATTTTTGATTTAAGAGACGACTCTGGCTGTTTATTAATGTATGATAAGGCTAATGACAAGGAAGATGACAAATGATTATGAGGAGGTTTTGAAGGTACAGGTTCTTCCAATAGTTTAGTCAAGTTCTCCATGAATCCTTCGTCAACGATCTTAAATTGTCTGTACATTTCAGGGTTGACAAATCCATTATGTTCAGAACTTGACACCTCTGTCTCTGGAGAGGTGGACCTTGAAACTGCTCCTGAATTACATTCTTCTGATTGTGGATTGGGCGATTTTCTCTCATCTTGCAATGGGTATAAAAACTTTGATCCTGTGGCACGACTTGCTATAATTGCAACCCTGTTACCATTATTAAGAGCTAAATGTGCATTCATACCAATTGACAGAGACTCCATTACTGTCTTGAAGGTATTACTAGGTAGTTTGCTCCATTGCATTGGATTTATATCTAATATAACTGTCAATAATGAGGGCGATTCCTCTGTACTCTTTTGTTAATAAAGCTCTGAATTTTGTTACTTGAAGAATACTAACCCAGTACACTCTTTAGTGGTGCTTCAGTACCAAAAGCCTTGTCAGCGATGGCATCCATCTCCACTATATGAAAGCTCTACAGATAAATTTTGTAAGTCATAATTCATTAGGATTAGCTAGTAATAAATATGCTTTTTAATTGAAAACCACACGACAGGTTCGCGTGTTGGTGTTTGGATGTAAATTATTGCAATATACTTTACATATTCAAATAAGTTCATTAAATATACTGTAGTTTTGATTCTCAACTTATTCGAAGATGTCCAAAAGGTGTAACAATTCTCTCAAGAAGAGCAATAAAAAACATAAAGCTGAAGACAAAAGCGTACGTCAATTGGACCCAGTGTTTGGTCAGTATGCAGCACTGCCAATATCAAAGGAAGTCTATGAAAGCGTTACTCCTAATACGATTCCATTAGATGGGGAGACATACTTGGCCATGGTAAGGAAGCAGGCTGAGAGTGGAAGTAGTATTGTGTTTGTCACTGATCAAATCAGTTATGAAGAAGACACCAAAGAACCAGCAGAGAAACCTGTGAACGAGCTGAAGTATACCAACGAATTTGAAAGTAATGAATATTTGATATTGAAAGAATACGACGATGAGAGAGATCAGCTGCCTCCAGTTGGTGCTCTTCCTATCCCTGCAAACTTTGTATTCCCAGAAACGTTCACAGCATGGAGAAGTTATTGCGTACAGAATGAGCCCAGTACCGCATTAATCTCAAATTTTGATCATGAACTAACCATGAAGCTGATCATTTATGTTACAAAATGGCTAAATGGAAATCTATCTTCCAATTTATCCAAATGGATATATGCTCTACTTGTCAGGGTTAACGATCTACTAGAGAGTTCCGATGTCAGTATAATTAGAGATTTAGGGAAAAGAGCTCAACGTCTCAATGAGAGAACCGATCTGAATGAAATGAGTGGCATTACTTGTAAGCTCGTTTTGGTAATTGTCGGGAACTTCTTTGGTCAGAAAGATTTACTAAGTAGATAGATAAGCGTTTGTGATTGTTATCAGTGTAAATAGTAGACAGATTCGGAGATATGTTAAAAAAATTGCTGTGGTTCGATCCTTTCAAAAACATCCCCTAATATATCAAAAAGTAAGCTTTGAACAGCATCAGTAATAGAAGGGATATACTACCAAAATCTATTCTAGAGCTATTATAATGGGTAAAATCGTGGTTATTGGGTAAGTTTCTTCAAGAATCTATTACAAGCGTCACTGCTAACTTGTAGGGTAGTGCAGGTGTATCTGGATTAACGTCCGCTATTGAATTGCTCAAACTAGGACATGATGTGACAGTGATAGCTCGTCACATACCTGGTGACATTGATGTTGATTTCACTTCACCTTTTGCTGGCGCAAATTGGTCAAGTTTTGCCTCAAGAGAGGATGTTTTCACTCAAGAGCTTGATAAACCTGGCTACAGGAAATTCAATGAACTAGCTGATAATGTCCCCAATGCCGGTGTTGCTAAGTTCCAATGTCATACATACCTTAGAAAAACTGAACTGAATGAGAAAGGTGAGTTTAATCTCCCTTGGTTCAAGGATTTTGCTACTGGCTTCAAGAAATTAGCACCTGGAGAGTATCCTGTATTGGAAGACATCGTTGGTGGTTATAAGTTTGACACTGTTACTATATCTGTTTCTATCTATTTGAACTACTTGCTACAAAACTTTTTCTCGTTAGGTGGAAAACTACGAAGAAAGGAGATTCAGCACATCAATGATGCATTTTATTTGCACTCATCAAAAGTCAAAGCTGATCTTGTCATCAATTGCGCCGGTTTGCTTTCAAGACGTCTAGGTGGTGTAGAAGATCAAAATGTCTATCCTATTCGTGGGCAAGTCTTGCATTGTAGAAACAACGCTACAAAGCAAGTTTCTGTTTCCATTCCAGGTTTTAAAGACGAGATTCTGTATATGTTTCCAAGAAAAGAAGGGGGTTGTATCATTGGTGGTACAATGATCAAAGACAACTGGTCAGGGGATATTGATCTAGAGTTAGCGAAAAGAATGATTGAAAGAGCTAAAAAGTATATACCTGAGTTAGTCGACCCTAAATTAGGAAATGCTGCTGATATTGAAGTGTTTAATTACACTGTGGGATTACGTCCTGGTAGAAAAGGCGGTGTCAGAATTGAAAGAGAAGGTAATATCATCCATAATTATGGTATTGGGGGTGCAGGTTATCAATCATCGTATGGATTAGCTGAAAAAGTTGTTAAGCATGTGAATGAATTCTTCAGAGCAAATAAGCTATGAACTTATAGAGAAAGAAAACAACAAGATAATCAAAAAGAGATAGTGATAATTTAGGAATGTAAAACACCAACTTTCCCTATATCTTTCAAAAGATACGAAAACAAGTTCGAGTTTCTCATTTATAGAAATGCTAAAATGTAAACCTCATTCGCGACTGAGCGCGAACACGTTTTTTTTCATTTTTTTCCAGAATCTTCTGGTAAAGTGAAAAGCATAGTATTATATCTATAAAAAGAGCAAACTATCAGTAATATCGATATCGATATCAGGAATTATACAAACACTTAGTATAGTTGAATATGGATAAAATTCTAAACTGGTCTCTTGCACAGCAAGACCCTGAAACTGCTAAAAAGGTTAGTGCACCAGATCCTGAGCTATTAGCTAAATTATTTGGTGGTAAAGATGATGTTCAATTAATGAAAGAATCTATCCAAGTAGTTAATCATCCAGAAGCTGATTTGGAGTCCAAAATTACAGCATTAGAGAATTTTGAAATGTTGATTGAGAACTTAGATAATGCTAATAATATTGAGAATATCAAACTTTGGGAACCGTTGATTAAGCTATTAGACAATGAAGAGAATGAGATTGTAAATTTGACTTCTTCAATCATAGGTACTTCCGTACAGAATAACGAAAAGTCACAGCAAGATTTTGATAAATATCCACATGGTGTTGAAAAATTAATAAAGTTAAGTAAAGATCAAAAAACACATACAAAATCTTTATATGCATTATCAAATCTAATTCGAAATAATCTGAAGGCTTATGAATTATTCGATGAATTCAATGGTTGGTCTTTAATTGGGCCAATTCTTAATGACAATGTTTCAAATCGTGTGAAACTAAGAATTTTAAGTTTACTATCATCAATATTATCTATTGGCCCTAAACAGGATATTTTCCACCATATCGAAACACATGAGATTGTGATCAAGGTAACAGACTTGATAGATAAAGACCATGACATTTCATTGGTGGACAAATCGTTAAATCTATTGGTGGCTTTAATCAATGAGAATTACAAATTTAATTCAAATGAATTATCACAAATAAAATCCAAAGCTGAGATTATTGAGAAACATTTACTTGATGTGGTAAATCTAGATGATTATCAAGTTATAAAGCAAGTATAATTCTCTTTGAAAAACCTATCTATATCTCTCGTACTAATACTGATACTAAAGATCGTTCAATAAATTACAATTCATAAGAAGTTCAAGACTTAGATAGTATAGTATTTGAGAATATATATATATATAGTGCTTTTATGCCTCATGTAATAATTCATTTTCATCATTAGTAGTAAAAAATTTCTTTACAACAGATTCAATATTGCTTGCCATCAAATTTTTGCCATCAATGCCTAATAGTTTTGTGTCATTAATAGAATAATCAAACAAACTCTTTAGATCAGGAACGATTTCCACGACTCTCTTGGCTCTTATCTCTGACATGAACTTGAATTGCAATAAGATTTGTAGATAAGTATCATTCACGTCCTTTCCTGACTTTATTGCACCAATGTTGGCAAATTCAGGATTTCTTTCAAATTTATCATATCGCGAGCTTGCTATGGAGTAAGTGAATGAGTTAAGCCACAAACATGTGTCATAGGCATTTTTAGTGGGGAATATCTTGAATCCATTGATCTGTAATACGCTTAGTGTCTTTTCAATCTTCTCTAAAGATATGGTTGGATCACTCTTTTTAGATTTGATATTTTCACCTCTCATTCTCGCTGAATATTTTCGATTTTCGATATTTTTCAATTTGGCTATGAATGAATCATATCCTAACAAAACTATTATGAAATTCTTCAAATCTTTATGATCTTGTTTGAATTGATTGAGTTTAGTTTCCAAACTTTCCATTTCCAGCAGTGTGATAAAATCATCGAAGTTATAGATAAAGCAGCACTGGACTTCTTTTGAAATGAATGGTGCGGCTGGTATAAAAGTATCAGTATTGGAATCGTAGGTAGAAGAGCATTTTCTCTGCCAATATATGTATTGATGATCTTCTGAATGGTTTCGAATTTCGATTCCGTCTAGCTCATTCAAACAATTTTTAGATTTGAGGTGCTCAATCAATGTTTCCGGACAATTTAGGATCATTTCCGATAACAAGTCATCTTTAGTTCTTGTTACCTTATTAGCTCTTTTGAAAGCCTGTAATTGAGCCCTTTCTTGCTGTTTTCTAGCCTTATCAACTGGAGAAATTTTCAATCTCTTTGCTGGTCTCGATTGTTCTGTAGTAGTTGAAGTAGTGTCGGATCTTTTTGAAGATCTAACTTTTGAGCTAATCGGCTGATTACGTGCTGTTTGTGAAGTGTCCAAAAAAGGCTCTAATTCTGAATTCATGAAATTTGCCTTTGATTTTGGACCCATTTCCCTCTTTGAAATACTGCTGTTCTTCAATTCTTCTAGTGGAATCAAAGGCTTTGAAATGTGATTTGAAGGTAGGATTTCACCGATAGAGCTGTCAAAGGAGTCATCGATACCATGAGATGCAGGTTTTGAGGAGCTCGTAGGGACGAAGAGAGGAGATTTATAGTCTCTTTGTGATCGGAGGGTAGTTGGTCTGTTGGGTGTAGACTTTTTGATAGGAGTGGATATAATTGCAGAGCTGTCATCAATTGACTCAATAGTGGAATTGAAATCTTTCGCCCACTCATCAAAAGTTTTTCTTAGGCTAGCGTTGTTTTTCTTTCCTTCTGGAGATTGAGTACACCGCCGCCTACGTGATGTGGTTGGTACTGAATCGTCATCATCATCTATTTCGTCTGAACGCAAGTCTAGTAGAATACTGGTTCCACTGAGAGATTTAGTGGTAATAGAAGAGGGCCTATAGGCAATGGGAGAAGAGCTGATGGAGACAACGTCGACGTCTACCAGATTTTGTTTTGAGTATTGTGTCGGTATATGAGTGCAACTACTGTTTTCACCGCCATCAGTCAAGCTTGTTGTTCAGTTAGTGATGTGACTTATGAGAATGCTCTGTCCTCCCACCAAAATATCGAAACACACACAGACCCAGAGAGAAACAAAGCAAAACAAAAACAAACTTACACAATTACATCCGAAGAGATTTCTATGGGCTCCATAACAAGCCATGGGGATATATACCACGACGGCGCTTCCTGTTTACTTTATTTATTACTTTTGTTTACTGTTGTTTTTATTTCGCGACATCACTACACCACCCACTTTTTAAAGATACAACATTTATACAATACAAAAACGTAGAACAAAAAAAATAGAACAAAAGAGGTTGTAAACATCATAATAATAAAACAGACAAGAAGTTTAAGTTGAGGCAAAAGCTGATATAAATAAAAACGCGAAACGAAAGAAAATAAAACACCACATCATTCCTTTGTATGTCTTTTATCCCTTTCTCTTTGTAGTAAGCAATTCCTCCTAAGCTTGTTGGGCTTGGTAGTTGGCCTTTTCTTCATCGTATCTCTTCTTGTCAGCTTCAGCCTTTGTTTCGTAAGGGATCTTGTCTTCTGGGGTCAAGGCCTTCCATTTTTCACCCAAGAGCTTACCAACACCACCAAAGGAGATACCTGGGTTTTCGGCACGAACAATGTCTCTGTTCTCGTTCGCAAAGAACATGTAGGCAGAAAGGGAACGCTTTGGAGCGTTAGGATCCTTCTTCTTTCTGGAAGCTTTAGTTTTTCTTGGGGCACCGGACATTCTCTCTGCTTTGCTTGCGGTTAGTAAACTGGGGCAATCCAAAAGCTGAAACAAAAAAAGTGCAGCTGCACAGAAATAAATAGTGACACGGGTAAACAACAATAACAAAACAATAACAAAGCCATAGAAACAACAATCAATTAAAACAGAAAAAGCGCGTTTGCCGGGTAAAATATCAACTTCTCAAAACGGAAACAGAAAAACACCAACACATCCACACACCTTTTTCCCTCTCATGATTTTCCTCCCTTTTCATCACCAACCAATGGCACCAGCTGAACGAAACAACAAGGGGGGAGGCGGCGGCGGCGGCGGGCAAAACAAGAGCAATCAACACAAAATACAAGCCAATTTCAGCCATTGAGCACAGTCCCATGGTCTGTTTTCTCGTCAAAATGCTCCTTTTATTCCCTGTTGTGTAAATAAAATCTCGTTATCACGCTCGCAGTAACATAGCTCTCTTCGCGACTCCACATAAATCCATATTGGCTCCAAGTCTTTGCTCTTCAGTATCCATCTTTTTTTTTGCTGTCTTCTGAGTTTCCAAGTGGATAACAAGATACACTGGCTGTTATTAAGCTGGCGTTCCTCCTCATCTTTTCCCTTAGTGTCTGTTGTTTGTATGTGTTGCTGTTGCGCTTCTCCGTTACCGATGTATTTTATGTGTCATGCACCATACTCACTTACAAATCTGTACTATCTAACTAAGAAAATTTCTCTTAACTATGGGAGAGTTTTTGTAGTGGGAAGGGCTTTTTCGCTGTGTTTTTTTATATGGTGAAGTTTTGGTGGGTGGGCGAGTGGTGTCCGGGTGAAGAAAAAGAAAAAAACCACAAATTACCCTCCTTAATTCTTTTGATTACCTAATCGGAAAATATGCTTATAAATATATTATGTAAATATATATAGATATATGTACACTCTTTTCTAGTGGTTTTTTATATACAGCAAGAACTAATACTAATTGATCCTTCATACTATGGGGGCCATCATCACTAATACTCAAAAAGAGAGTAGCATTGTAGAAACAGAAAAGAAAACATGTAGTTTCCTCTGTAGGTGGTTGTCCATCTTTTCGTTTGAGTCGATGTTTGTAGGCTCGATATTACTCTTGTTTCGATTTGAACTGATCATACTGTTTCATGTTCTCTGGCGAGAACCCTCTGGTTTGTACGTACTGGTGGGAGGGTTATTGTTAGTCTTGGTCTTAAAAAGAACACACACTCTCTGTAAAGCTGTATAACACTTTAAACTCACCTGTCCAATCTTCACATTGCTCTTGAAATACTTGGAGACACATCTATCAATGCACACACTTTCACCCTTGTTCAGATCTGCCTCTCCATATTCGTCGGGTATGCATTTACTTTGGCATGTTCGTAGAAGTCTTCATTCAGTTCAGTTAGTATTTTGGGCCCCCGACATTCCTTCTTTTTTTGCAAAAAAAAACACTCACGTATTGAAAGTTGTATTCATCGCATCGAATTGGATCTCTGCCAGTTTCATCCTCTCAGGATCAACTTCCTGAGTCATCATTGCATTGCTGAGTATGAATGACATTTCTTTTTATTATTTTGGCCTATCTTCTGGTGTGCTTTATCTCTCTTTCTTTCCTTTTGCTAGAGGGAGGAGAGGATATGGTTGCCTGATTGCCTATCTATCTGTCTATAAGCTCGATGATGATGATGATCTCTTTCCGGTGTTTTGGGTTTCTTGCCCTTCGAATAGATTATTCCTGTCTAGTTGAATAAATTATTTCCCATTGGAATTGTGAAGTGCTTTTTTTTTAATTTTATTTTTTTTTGGCCTCAGAATTGGGGCTTTTTAGGAAAAACGCTTGTATAGATTACATTATATATATATATATATATTAACACAGACATTTGTACTGGAGGAATACTAGTCAAAGCGGTGATATCTGGTCTAGCTCAAGTTATAGAAATGCACGTTCTACTCACTAACGATGATGGTCCCTTAAATGACCAGGCTTCTCCATACGTTAAGCATCTTGTTGATGCAATACGTGAACTCACCGATTGGAAACTTTCCATCGTGGTTCCTCACACTCAAAGATCATGGATCGGTAAGGCCCATTTCGCAGGCAAAAACTTAACTGCACAGTTCATCTATCCAAATGATCCAGAGTCAAACAGCTTCTTGGGTCCCTTTGATGAACCACAAGCAGACCTCTCACAAAAATTCCAAGAATGGGTCTTAATTGACGGTACCCCAGCCAGCTGTGCTGATATCGGTGTCAATCATTCCGATAAATCAAAAGGTCCAGTCGACCTCGTCATTTCTGGGCCTAATTTCGGAAGAAACTCATCTTCAGTGTACATCACCTCCTCGGGTACCGTTGGTGCAGCCATGGAGTCCGTCTTGTGTAACGTCAAAGCTATTGCTTTGAGTTATGCCTTTGACTCTAGGGACTTGTCTGACAGCTCCTCCTTATCCAAATTGAAAGCTGCTACTCATATTAGCGTCAAACTAATTGACTACTTGTACAACAATTGGAACTCAAACGTTGATTTGTATACTATAAATATTCCAATTTATGTTGATTTGAAAATTGGTGAAACAAAAATTCAATACGCTCCTATCTTGGAGAACAAATGGTCTTCTTTATTCAAACCACTTATCAGATCTGCTTCAAACTCGGTCACAGATATTGTTGATGCGTCCACCAATAACAAGTATCAATACATATGGTCTCCAAATTATCACACTGTTCATGACACCGTTTTGAAATCCTTGGAAAACAACGAGCACAATGATGCAGTTGTCCTACATAATGGTAACATCAGGTATGTTAACTACCTTGCAAATAACTTTGCCTTTTTTTTTGCCTTTAAGTCACTTTTAAACTAACTCTGCTTCTAGCGTCACCCCATTGAAGGCTATTTTCAAAGATGTGGATATCTCTGGAGAAATCCATCTAAAGTAAGTGTATTTAGGATAAAATGCATATTATCTATCGTATACCGTATTAACGCAACCCCTCTAGTCCCTCACCTCCAACTAATCAATCATCAGATAAAAAAATTTATCTATCGATTGATCCAAAAATTTCATACATTTATCCAGCATTAAAACAGTCATGTCAAACTCACTTACCATTGATCACATTCTCAAATTCTCTGGATCTAACCAAAAAGACTTTTCATTATGGTGAATATGAGGACCTAGATTTTGATAACATTGATAATTCTAATTATTTAACGAATTCATATGTCTATAGAAAGGCATTGATCAGAAAGCATTACTTATCTCACACAATCCATTCATACATTGTCAAAAATCCAGACTCGATCTTAATTAAGGCATATCCAGAAACTTACCAACTAGAAGTTGATTATGCAGAATTTTTAGAAGATTCTTTAGATGAAGCCTATGAATTACGTCAATCAATTGAAAATTGTGACAAAACGTGGATATTGAAGCCTTCAATGAGTGATCGAGGCCAGGGAATTAGAATTTTCAAAACAATTGAGCAATTACAAGGTATATTTGACTCCTTTGAGGAAGATGATACCGATGACGAAGGTGAAACCAATTATACCGAGGAAAATCATGGTGTCATCACATCTCAATTAAGACATTTCGTCGTACAAGAATATCAACCAAATCCTTTGCTACTAAAAGACTATAACAGTAAGAAGTTTCACTTGAGGGTTTATGTATTATGTAACGGCTCTTTAGAAGTTTATGTTTATAAGAGAATCTTAACCCTATTTGCATTATCTAGCTATCAAGCACCAAAAGAGAACATTGAAGGGGAAATTGAGATGTTTGGACATTTAACAAATACCTGTCTCCAAGGTGAGAAAAATTCAACGAAGAATAACAGTGTTGTCGAATTTGGAAAACTTAAAGGAATCACAAATGAGAATAAAACTAAAATTCTTGATCAAATCTATGAGATTGTTAAGGAAGTTTTCAAAGCAGCAACAACTGTCGATAAAATGAATTTCCAACCACTAAAGAATTCTTTTGAAATTTATGGTCTTGACTTTATTGTTGACACTGAACTAAACGTTCAAATTTTAGAGATTAATGCATTCCCAGACTTTAAACAAACTGGTGACGATCTAAAAGATTTAATATTTGATTTATTTGATGGAGTAGTGCAAATATCTGTATTACCATTCTTTGGTGGTAAGAAGTCCGAAAATAAACTGTTTGAAAAGGTGTTAGATCAAGACGTAAATGGTTGGTAAGCATCAGGAAATGAACTGAATATAGTGTAATTAAACTGTTTCTAATACATAAATATACTCCCACAAGAAGGAAACGTATTCAGCGATCATGTTTATTATTCTTTCCTAACTTTACAATAATCGAGAGTCATTCATTAGATTTTCGCATAATTGTCTTGGATTGAACAATCCCAGTTCAAGCGTGTCCTCCTCGACGCCCTCTGCCACGGCCCCGACCACTTGGTTGAGGTGTAGAACTGGAGCCTGCGGAGTTGCCATCTTTAATCAACTCACCCCTTGCTTCCTTTTCAGCCTTCTCAGCTTTCAACTTTTCTTGATAAATATCTGAATCATCAGGATCGCCATTAATCTCAGATCCCCACGCATATAGCTTCTCCTTTAGGTATTGAGCTCGAACAAACCCATTTCTAACTTTTCCTAAATTTCTTATGAACTCTTGGGTTCTTTGCAATGCTAGTTGGGTTAATTGTCTTGAATCTTCAGTTTCCTTATCAGTTAATGTACCCTCTTTAGTTTCATTTTTGAAATTTGGTAATGAGAAAAAGGGATCAGCTTCCTGTATGCTGGTTCTTCTAGTAATTCTCTTATCTAAATCAATCTCTGGTGTTCCTTCATTAGTCTCATCATTGATGTTAGAGTCTGCTGATGTTAAGTTATGATCATAATCAGCTAATTGTAACCCCCTCTCCAGTAATTGAGAGGGATTCTCTCCCAATAAAAAATCTAACAATGAGGATAGTTTATTAGCATTTTGTTGCTCTTTTTCAATTATTTCGATCGATTGCTGAGCATAAAACTTAAGTATATCAGATTTATAAGTTCTAGAGATAGATTCTCTTTTGGATAACTCGGAGGGATGTGAGATTGGTTTTAGAATCTCTTCTATGTCTATATCTAAATATGGGTCATCTTCATCATCAGAAGGTTCGGCATTTTCGTCTTCATAGCTATATCTATCTAGCTTCCTTCTTTTGAAAATCGTTCTCAAAGCTTTGTTGTAATTCACTGTCTCAATCTGGTCAATATCATTATTGAATCCATTAATATGATCCCTGTGGACTAAGTGAGCACCAAATTTCAGTTTATTCCCTCTATTTGTCACTTCACTTTCAATGACTCCCTCCTCAGTGATACTTCGCTTATTGTTCGATCTCACCTTGTTGGCAAAAGTACTGTTGATATTGTTAGTACTTTTGCACCTTTATCTCGTTCGTAACCTCAAATGCATATCATCTATCTTTGAAGACATCCACCAACAAAAATAGAGCTACGAGTAGCTCAGTCTAACTTACGTGATATAATCAAGCATCTGCTGCTCGGTCAGATGTTCCTCGGTCATCCTACTTGTATATATGCTAGTGACTCTCTAATACCAGAGCATACATAAAGCGCTCTACTTCGTCTCTTCCAGCTGTTTGATGTTTTCCAATCAAGTGGTGTTTGGATGGGTTATGTAACTAGGGCAAGAGTCAGTCATGTGGTGAGTCACGTGCGATATTTGGTCAGCGCCATATCAATCCCGAACATATTAAGACGCGAAAACATCAATACTTCGACTTTTCGCGTACTTGAAAATAATTGAAAAGTTTCACGCGTTTATTTCTTTTCAACTTCAAACTAAGACTCATATTCACTACTCCGATTGCAAGCTTACAATGTTAGAGGCCAAATTCGACCAAGCTACCCTTTTCAAAAAAGTCATTGATGCCTTTAAAGATACTGTTCAATTATGTAACTTCAACTGTACTGAACATGGTATCACTGTTCAAGCTGTTGACGACTCCCGTGTTCTTTTAGTGTCGTTGCTGATTGGTGAAGATGCCTTTGAAAGTTATAGATGTGACAGAAATATTACTCTTGGTGTTGACTTGTCTTCCCTAGCTAAAGTGTTGAAAGCTGGTAACAACACTGACTCTCTAACACTTATGGCTGAAGACGATGATAAAGTCTTGGTTGTTTTTGAGGACACCGAAAAAGACAGAATCTCTGAGTACTCTTTGAAATTGATGGACATCGAATCTGATTTCTTGGATATTGATGATATGAGTTACGATTCTGTCATTACTTTCCCATCTGTAGACTTCCAGAAAGTTGCCAGGGATTTATCACAATTATCTGACTCTTTGACTATTTTGGTTACCAAGGACACTGTTAAGTTCCAAGCAGAAGGTGATATCGGTTCAGGTTCTGTCATTGTAAAACCATTCACTGACTTGGACAAGACTGAGAACTCTGTTAAAGTTGAGTTGAATAAGGCTGTCAACCTAACTTTTGGTTTGAAATATTTATTAGACATAATCAAAGGTACCTCGTTATCTTCCACTATCACTATAAAATTGGCTGATAAGACCCCTGCATTGTTCGAATACAAATTATCAAGTGGTTATTTACGTTTCTACTTGGCTCCAAAATTCGAAGATGAAGAATAAATTTAATGATTAGTTTTTAGTTTTGATGGTTTCCTGGCGAATAAATAATAAAGTTCTATAAAACACACACGTACACACAAAAAAAAATACAAATACTCCGTAACATATCATCAATTCATTAACTTTTCAATTGTTCTAAAAATCCAGATCGTATGGTAGATTTTTCTGTAACTGGCAAAATCAATCTATAAGCGTCATGTTGATTTAAATAGTATCTATAAAGCCTTTTACTCCTTATAAATCCCATATTTTCATATAGTGAAATAGCCGGTGTGTTGACTACCTCAGTTTCCAGCATAATCTCATCACTACCGTTCTTTATCATCTCTTCAATTGCATGGTGCACGAGCCTTTTCGCAATGCCTTGGCCCCTATGAGCTTTTTTAACGGCTAACATTCCTATATATCCCCTCATCCGCACCTCTCTGTGTGGTTCCAGTTTACATACAATACAGCCAATCACTTGGTCTTCAACTTTGGCGATATAACACAGGTTTGGCCATTGATTTAAAAAGAAATGATAAACGTATATGGAATATGGCTCCGAGAGGTCGTCACCAATGAGCTGTTTTATGGCCGACAAATCAGACTCTTCATTGATTTGGAACTGGTGATAAGTCACTGAAGACATTCTGATCAGTTTTTAATGCTGTTCTTGTACTAGTAGAGTGGTGGTGGCTTTCTAATCGACTTTCAAGGTGAAAGGTAAAATACCAAGTGGAAAAACTGAGAGTAAAGAATGAGTTCGTGTGCATACACGAAATTATTTTATATTTGGGGCTTTTGGTGCCAAACTAATTCCCACAAAAGAAGCTTCATTACTGTCATAATATCTCAAAATAGCCCTAGTTAGAAGGTTTCAAAAGTACTGCTCCATTCCGTGCGGATCAATATATTCATTATATTCTCTCTGTCTGCAATTTTTTTTTGCTTTGGCTTCTTGGGTGTATTAAAGCACCATCGCCACAATGAATGATAACAGTATAGCAATATTCAATGCTCATTCTGGGGCAAAGATTACTGTAAATAAGTATTATTTCATGACATTGGATGAACTGAAGAAGTTCTGCTGTTCGCAGTTTGGAATACCATCTAATCAACTTTTTTTACTCTCCTCATTTGGGTCGAAATTGAAGACTTCATCATTGGAGCAACTTGATGTGGTATACATCTTTGATAAAAACTTATTTTCTGCTGATAATGTCGATAATGTGAGGAAATACATCAGAAGGCAATATTCAGATGATTTTGATGCATCAATTCAACCCATTATGTCTCCTTTATTAGATTTGGATTTGTCTAAAGTAGCTAAATCGAGAAATGCAAGGCAATTAACTGGTTTGTTGACTACAAATTATGGTTGGATCACAGCTATTGAATCTGATTCTACTCTATTTGTTAAGAAAATAACTGAATACAAAGATAAAATAGAGATTTTATTCAAAAGTTTAAAAGTTGCCAATCAGTATATTGATCATTATTGCCAGGAAGTCAAAAAGTCTTATGACTCTACAATGGAGTTTCTATTAGATTTACAGAAGCATTCCCTAAATACAAAGTGGAATGATCATTTCAAAAACTTACAGGCGGTGAGCATTTCAGGTAATCGTAAATTGGCGGACCTCTTAGATGAAGATGAATTACGAGGCCATGCGAATGAGAGTTGGATCCTAAATGAGTCTCTCAACAAAGAACTTCTCACTTACAGATCAAATATTGAAACTAGTGCAAAACTAAGAAGTCAAGTAGATAGTGAATTAGATCACTTGGAACAGGAATCAAAGGCAATCCTCTCAAAATCAAACGTTAACGAAATCCTGAATGAGTTGAAGTTATTAAGTGGGAAAGTACAAAAAGATACCAAATACTTATTGGAGAAGACCAAACCAGAAATTGATAATATCGACATTGATATTATCGTCGAAACCCTTCAACTTCATGAGAAAAATTTTGTTTCGAAGACATATACTCTTTCTGTTTCTTTATATCATATTCTCCAGTCCTTCAGAGATCTATTTAGTAAATTACAGATTTCTTTATCAAGTTTTCTAACGGATCTCTCTACATCTCAATCAGAAATGGTGACCCTAAAAGAATCTTTGAAGAATAAGTCTGGTGAACTAGAAAAAATTCAGGATCTGGAATCAGCACTTGCCCACACTTTAGATTTACCGCTGTTGTATGGATTTTATATTATCGAATCAATAAGAAGACTCGAATGGTTGAATTTAATGAAGTCATTTAGCTCCAAAACTAATGAGAGTTTTGCCCATTTGAGAGAAAAGGAAATAAAAACGAGAAGTACATGGGTTAAGAATTATAGTGATATATTGAAATTATTACAAAAAAATATTTCTGATTTTCATAGTGAATCTCTCGTCAGCTTCGAAGTGAATATAAACCAATCCGAAAATATCTCGCAGACGGAAGACCTCGACTATCAAAATGCTTATGATTATATTGATCAATTGAAAACTAATGGATTTGGCAACGATATTATCAACGTTTTGATCAAGTCTATAGAATTGATCCCTCAAAAATTGTCAAAATTGAAACTAACTCACGATTCACATTCCAAATCCGAATCAAAGGAAGCTATGTTAGAAGGTTACAAATCAAGAATCAAAAAATTGGAAAATCTATTACATCAAGAGCAGTTCAAAAACTTTCAGCAATGGCCCACATCAGACAGGTTCTCTCTTGCTTCAAGACATTCCATGAATGAAAAGTTGCAAGCATCTCTAGATCAACAACCTGGAATCATTCAAAGATCAACTTCATTATCCTCCAATGGCCCATCACAATTAACAAGCTCAGAGGAATTTGCTAAACTACAAAATGACCACCGGAGCCTAAATAAAGATCTCAAGAGACATAAAAATACTATAGAAGCTCTAAATGATGAACTAAAATCTATGAAACAATCTAATTCTGTGACGGAGTTTGAAAATTCTAGATTGAGGAAACAACTGGAAGATTTGCAAGATGAAAATACTAGAAATAAGTCTAAATATCAGCTCAGTTTAACAGAAGAGCACGTAAAGCAAAATAGATTGGAATCCAACATCGAAGATAAAGAAAAGGAAATCCGACAACTACAACGTGACAATGCTGAAAGTTCTAAAGTAGTAGAATCCTTAAAAAATGCATATGAAGAGAAGATGAAATTCTTGGAATCACAAATTGAGCTAAGAGATAAAGAGATCAAAGATTTAACTGAAAGTAGGTCTGACCGCACCAAATTAGAATCTGAGCTGAATTCTGATAAAGATCAGTTAGTAAATTTGAAAGAATCATTGGCTGAGAAAGAAGCTCAATTAAATGGAAAGCTGCTGCTGTTAGAAGAAAAGGACTCTTTGATTACTGAGCTAAAAGAGGCTAATCATATTGGACTTGACAGTTTAAATACAAAAAATTTAGAACTTGTGAAGCAAAATGGCCAACTACAGAAAGCAATTGTTGAACTAAAAGAGGACCATGAGAAATTGAAATCAATGAAAGATGATTTACTTGAAAATATGTCAAATAGAGAGAATGAGTTCTCGAAAGAAAAAGGAATGCATCAAGATGAAATTGAGTCTTTAAAGATAAAGCTTGAGGAGGTGGAAAAAGCTCACCTTGATCAAGTCTCTATAATTTCTAATTTTAATCAAACCTATTCTAAGCAAACAAACACTATATTTCAACTAATCATCATAATTAACTCTCTCATCATTAAATCAAGGGATTTGAGTGAAATTTTGGTAAACTTTTATGAGATCTTACTAACAAGTTTGAAATCCATTGGCTTATTAGCTGTGAAAAATGGCGAAGAAATAGAAATTATTAGAGTTAAAGGGCTAAGAAGATCGAGTGGTGCAGATCTAAGTACTACAATGGATCTCACAAATGGTTTAAAGCCCGTTTTGGATCAAGAACTTGTCCAATATTCCTTGTGGACAGCATTACCAAATGAGCCAAAATTATTAGAGCTGAGTAATTCGCTTGATGAAGAGGGAAATTGTTCCAATTCGGAATCTATGGAGAACATAGTGGAAACATTAATCGAAAATTATAATTTGACTACTTTCGAATCCAAGTATTTGAAATTTGTTGAGAAAGTTACCAATTTGAATATTTCATATCCTGCGAGTGTATCTAAAAGGTTCAAAGAGGTTGAGCATCTTGCAAA
This sequence comes from Xingzhongia hampshirensis, assembly GCA_003706765.3. Lineage (NCBI taxonomy): Eukaryota > Fungi > Ascomycota > Saccharomycetes > Phaffomycetales > Wickerhamomycetaceae > Xingzhongia > Xingzhongia hampshirensis. Next base: position 652,483 of record PPXL03000005.1, on the reverse strand, counting down.
AAAGGAACTGAAAGAAAATAGAAGATTGAAAGAAGTCAACGCAAGAAAGATCTCAATACGAGATTTCGCTATTGGAGATTTGGTTTTATTTTTGCCTACCAGAAACGAATCCAAAAACATAAATACTTCTTGGGCTGCATTTAATGATATGGGAGATGTGAAATATTTGATGAAGAATGATTTACAGCTTTCACTACAAAAACAGTGGTTTATTGGAAAAATTTTGGAAATTGAAGAAGTCGATAATAAAGAATATTTGATTGCTGCTGAAGAAGCTGCATTATAATAGGAAGTAATAACTCGTGCATATATGTAACTTGATAATCGAGTAATGACGGTTATAGCAAGCTCGTAGTATTGTGTTTTCGCTCGAATAAAATGTAGAGAAATTGAAGCAAAGTAATCGACATCTAATGATTCTCTTTAAATCCTCTTAAGTTACAAGTATATTTAAGATTTTTAACAAATTATTTTATTCTATCTGATTGATTAGATATATTTTTTTGTTTTTTTCCCTACTCATACTACATTTGTATATTTAATAAATAAAGACCTCTATGAAACGAAAACTTTAGAACTTGTTATATTGTATACAGTTAGTGCCTTTGCTATGCTGCTCAATATATCACTACCGCCGAAAACATTGAACACTATTACAACATTACTTAAAAACAGAATAGTAGAAATTTAAACTCCTCTTACACTTCTTTATAGAGTGTGAACGTAAAACAAACATTTTGTACAGATTCATTGGTTTAGTAGTGTAGTGGTTATCACGTCTGTTTCACTCACAGAATGTCGCGAGTTCGAATCTCGCCTGAACCTTCTGTTTTTTTTGATTTGTCTTCCCCATAAAATCACCAATAATCCGACTGATCCTCTCTTTATTCCACCATAGTAGTTTAAATAAGTTTAACCCTGCTCAAATAATGCTCTTCCGACAAATGATGTTCAATCCTCAAGTCTCAATGAGGTGCTTCTCTAGTTCTCGAATAACTTCAAGGAAATTTCAAAGCTTGAAAAGCCTTACAGATTTTGTTAACACCCATAAGGGTCACAGAGATAACAGCCTCCAGGCTTTCAAAGATACGTTTCAATATGCGAGAACATCACCTTCCACCGAAAATAGGGAACTTTCCATACTCATAAAGTCATTGGTGATAGCAACTCCCAACCTCAACGAATGCTTGGACGATATTCTATCTGCTGAACCTCCATCGTCGTTGATTGTCCCATTGATAGAAGCATACAGCGGTCATTATCATCAGCCTATAGGCAAGACTAGTGCTCTCACTGCGCTGCGCTGCTGCTTATGGGAAGGTGATATTGATAATGCTCTTAAGGTGGTTGATTTGACAACTGGGTCTGATATGTATTTTTCATGGATGAGAGAAAAGAGGAACAAGGCTTTAGCTATATCGTTTGGTGGAACTTTTGCTTCTATGGGCATCGTCGATGTTGCACTTAGATCATTTGAGTTGAGCCCAAGAATGGGTATATACGCAATGGTGCTGACTTATTTTGTGAATATGTCATTCTTCGGTTATTTAGCATTTGGTGGGAAGTTTAATGGAAGAGTGGAACATCTTGAATGGTTACCTGAAGTCTCTTCTAATTACAAACTATTGCATTCTGATGAAATGATGATGCTTTCTAAAATAGCCGAAACTGATATTCAACTGAGAGGTCACGAAGGTTTCATTAGTGATCATCTAGCTAAAGTTCTTGAAGCCAAAAAGATACAACAGATCCAGCCTTCAAGTGATATCATGCTTCAGGAGTATTGGGCTACCGGTGGCGACAACTTTGAATGGGTTGAACCTGATCAAGACCCTGCTGAGTTGATCTGGTTAAAAGGAATAGAGACTAAGAGACCTTCCTCATTGAAGTCAAATGTTGAATGGACTGATAAGTTCATAACATCCGGCAAAACAAATGAAGTCACTCCAAGTCATTGAGCATATACTTGAACATATTTATTTATTTATTTATTACAATTTTAAGCTATTTACATTGATATTTATTCATAGACATAATTCATAATAATCTCCATAATCTCCACATGGTTTAAAGCTTATCTGTTTGTTCATTTATTTATTCATCATCATCAATGATTCTGGCCGTTTTCCCACTTTTTTTTTCAGCTTCAGAGTCTTGATCAGCATCTTCAGCTGACCGATTTGGTTGAACGTATAACTCGCCATCTTTAACAGAAATGATAACTGTTTCATTACTTGTAATCTGGCCCTTTAACAAATAAGTTGCCATTGGGTTCAACAATTTCTTCTGAATTAATCTGTTCAATGGTCTTGCACCGTATAAGTTATCATAGCCATGCTCAGTCAACCAATCTTTTGCCTCATCGGTCAAGTCTAAAACAATTCTTTTCTCAACTAACCTTTCCTGAACTTCTTTCAATCTAATATCGACAATGTTACGTAATACTTCTTTGGATAGTCTATTAAAGACTAAAACATCATCAATACGATTGATGAATTCTGGTGGATAGTTCTTTCTCATAGCCTCAATGACCCTGTTCTTTGTTGAATCAGAAACTTTACCAGATTCATTGCCAATCTCATCATCATGAAGTAAGATATCTTGACCTATGTTTGAGGTCATAACAATTATGGTGTTCTTGAAATCAACAACAGTACCCTGTGAATCAGTAAGTTTACCTTCATCCAACACTTGTAGCAACACTTTACAAATATCAGGATGTGCTTTCTCAAATTCATCAAACAAGACAACCGAATAAGGTTTTCTTCTCACAGCCTCTGTTAGTTGACCACCAGATTCACTCATTACATAACCAGGAGGGGCACCAATCAATCTTGATACAGTATGCTTCTCTTGAAATTCTGACATATCAAATCTTATAACATTTCCTGCATCATCAAACAAGAATTCAGCTAAGGCCTTGGTTAGCTCAGTTTTACCAGTACCTGTTGGACCCAAGAACATGAAACTTGCAATTGGTCTCTTATCACTGGTCAATCCAGCTCTTTGTAGTCTCACAGCATCTGATATAGCATGGATGGCCTCATCCTGGCCAACAACTTTTCCTTTTAAAGAGTCTTCCATGTATAACAAACGATCTTTATCACCTTTAACTACTGTATCAATTGGAATTCCTGTCATTTTGGATACAACTTTGGAGATATCCTCAGAAGTTACAGATTCATGCAATAAAGAGTCAGGCTTTGAATCTTCCTTTTCACTGATTTCTACTTTTTTTTGAAGTTCTGGAATTTTTGCATATCTCAATTCTGATGCTTTACCAAAATTTCCTTCTCTTTGCGCAATTTCTAAATCTAGTTTAGCTTGTTCTAGATCTCTTTTAGCGTTCTTAATAGATTCGATTTCCGCTCTTTCAGTTTCCCAGACTTCGGTTAGTCTTTGTAATTCATCTTGTTTCAAATGCAGGGATTTCTCCAAATCTTCACGCCTCTCAAGAGATAAAGGATCAGTTTCTTTTTTCAAAGATTCAAGCTCAATTTGAATGGTCATGATAGATCTATCTAGAATTTGAATTGAATCAGGTTTAGATTCATGTTGTAATCTTAATACAGCACAAGCCTCATCAACTAAATCAATAGCTTTATCTGGTAGAAATCTATCCGTAATATAACGATTACTTAATGTAGCAGCAGAAACCAATGCAGCATCATTTATACGGACTCCATGATGGACTTCGTAACGTTCCTTCAAACCTCTCAAAATGCTAATTGTATCCTCTACACTTGGCTCGTTCAATTGAATAGGCTGAAATCTTCTTGATAGAGCAGGATCTTTTTCAATAATTTTGTATTCGTCCAGAGTGGTGGCCGAAATACATCTCAAGCCTCTAGCAAGTTTTGGCTTCAAAATATTAGAGGCATCCATGGATCCATCAGTTTTACCAAGACCTAGCAACATATGAACTTCATCAATAAAAACAATTATCTCACCATTCGAAGCATCTATCTCTTCCAAAACAGATTTCAGTCTCTCCTCAAATTCACCTCTAAATTTAGCACCTGCAATCAAGGCACCTAGATCCAAAGCGATTAGCTGTTTGTTCTTCAGACTCTCAGGAACTTCTCCCTTGACAATTCTCTGAGCAAGACCGTCAATCAAACTGGTCTTACCGACACCAGCACGACCAATCAGAACAGGATTATTCTTTGTTCTTCTTGATAGAATTTGAATTGCTCTCTGAATTTCTTGATCTCTCCCGATGACTGGGTCTAGTTTTCCCTGTTCAGCAAGTTTCGTAAGGTTTGTTCCAAATTGCTCGAGAGCTGACTTCTGTTCTTCTTGCTGGTTTGGATTCATATTCATCTGGAAACCTCCTGGACCAGAGCTTGCAAATCTTTTAGATACCAGGAGGGATGGGATAGTTGTTTGTGAGACATACTTTGGATTAAACCTCAAAGAGTAACTAAGAGATGGGCAAAACTGTCGAGCTAATTGTCTTGCCTCAATCTTGAAAGCTTGCTTTGCTAATGGTTGAAATCCTTTACGCAACATTTTCGTTGATTAAAGCAATCAAGTATAAATGAATAGACTTTCAAGCGTTTATACTTATATATATATATATATATATGCGCTTTTGACGGAATTTCTGGCATATTCTAGAAAAACATCGGAAATCCGAATCTACTTTCGGTCACGTGGACTACTTCTACTATGATCATGAGAGTTCCGTTGTTATTAGATTAATCATTCATAAGTTCGTAAAGTATCATTCTTCCTCGATATCCGGAGTACCACTAACATATATGCTGTTTCCCAAATCTACATTAATGTTATTTGGTGTTACTCTTTCACGTCCAGGTGGGATTGTGGAGGGAGTGTTTCTTAGATAACGATGGTCAACTTCAAACTGTGGATGATCTGCAACAATAGAGATTCCAGTCTGTTGTGACAAGTTTGATGGCCTTCTAGAAAGTAGCACTGAGGATTGCTCTACCATTTCGTATAGTGCAACTTGTTCTGTTTTTCTAGATTTGCGAGCATTGAATAGATTTTTGATTCTCTTAGAAAGTTGTATGTTTTTGAAAAATCCAACAATGTTTAAGGTTCTGAAAATGTAATTATTCTGAGTGTTTCTTGAATCTTGAGCAGTTTGTGAAGTGAAGCTATCATTTGAGATTCTTCTTCCCAATACTGCCTTTTTCTCATATTTCAATTCTAAAGATCTTATTGTATGTAACCATTCCCATGTTACCACAGTCACACATAGTTTGGTGAAAACATAAATAAATGTTGACCAGTTTCTCAAAGAGCTTGAAACTAAGTTAATGGTATTGAATACGTAGGGAGTAGAGAGAGTCAGCCAGCTGAAACTAGCCAGTGCCATTGCTCGCCGATGGTAAGCAAACTTCTTCTTCTTGAAAGAGTAGTTGATAACCTGTACTGTAAAAATGGTGCACAGTATATAGTCAAGAATGTAATGTGCTATTGTCACTCCTTGGTAAGCGCTACCAGTCGCAATAGTGTTTTTGTATAAAAAAGAATATCCTAGATTGAGCCCGATAGCAAGCAAACTCAGTACAGAACCCCATAACAATATTTTTCTTCTATGCTCATACTTATTAATTTGCACTAATAAATCTATCCACGAAATCCAGATCAACAGTTGGATGATACTCCTTACCACTATCATATCATTAGCAAATGTGATTTGATATTGTATTATCCAAGCATCTGCAAAATTGTTATGAAGCTGGTATTCAAGCTGGCGGGTGATTTTTGTGAGCATAACACTGTGACCTATAGCAAAGAAAAGATTTGTCAGGATCAGGGAGTTTGGAATCGAGTTGGAAGAAAACAACAGCAAAAGAAACATCATCCATGCAGCCGTAACTATTCCACACAGTACAAATGTTATTGCAACAACACCGCCAATAAAGGACTCTTTGTTGAAAAAAATAGAATCAAAGACTGTTTCTGTTGAAGTCAAATTACTTATGAGTTCACTAATGTTGAGACTACTCTCATTTGTAAAATTGGTAAAGTAAAAAGCAGGAAAGACTATCGTCATATTGCTTCCATTTGTGCTTGCAACTCCGGCCGTCACCTCATATATATCAAAGTTATCAAGGCTCGGAAGAAACAAGCTTACAAATTCTCTAATATTCATAATAAAACGCAGATTCTGCAAGAAGAACTTATATTTCCTGTTTAATGCTTAACGTATCAGCCTTCGTTTTAGATTTTCTGACATTTAGGGTTAAAAGAGACGTTCATAGGACGCAGTCGCGGATAATATATATATACTTATACATAGTTTTACAGCAATAGTCAAATAACAAATATTATGGGTTTCAGTTTCTTCGATGATTATATGAATTATAACCTCTGTAGTTGTTCGGTTTACTAAAGTACTTTCTGCTTGTGTTTTGTGCGTTTTTAGCGACTTTAATACCTCCAATTCTCCCCTCAAGCTCACGTACATCCACCTCCACAATGTGGCATCTCATCTTAATCAAACTACCATCGTTTTCTTCCAACTCATCCTCCTTGGTAGTCAAAGGAAAGGAAACACGAACCTCAACTGTGTCTTTGTGTTTTGAAGTTATTAGTTTCGGCTGAAGCTCACGAATAAACATGAAATTGTTAGTTCCTCTTTTGTAAAATGTTGATGCAAACCCCTCCGGATAAGAAGCCTGTTCATAGGTCACTGGCCTCTTATGGTATGAAATATCTTTGGTAGAGATGGTTCCTTGTATATGCGGTAAAGATACTGAAATCCGCGATGGGTCATACTCAAAAAATTCTGGGAAAAGCTCTTGCTCTGTTAATTCGGATGAATTTTGGAATTCTTCTGGACTTGAAGGTTCATAATAACTTTTATTTGAAGGAGTAGGATGAGTGGATTCGTACTGTTGTGAAATACTCGAGATGGGAAGAGTAGTGCTGTTTGCAGGAAACATACTGTTCCCTTCATTAGCAAACGTGGATTGTCTAGCTAAGTTATCAAACATTGTATGCTGATCCACAATTGGTGAAGGGAAAAATCTTGAGGTTCTTGAGCCATTTCTGCTTGTGGTACTATTTTCAAATGGTATTGGGGATTGAGTAGAAGTTTTGAAAGGTTCATCTAAGCTCAATGACTCAATATTAAATGGTGACCAGGGAACTGCAGAATCAGACTTTGTTGATAATTGGCGATCATCACTATTCCAAATATTTGGATTTGACTTCCACGTGGTGTCCACGTTTGGATTAGTACAAGTTTCTGAATCCAAAGAGAATTGACGAAGGGATAAAGAAAGTGAAGAGGATCTATCAGTGAAAAATGCCAATGAAGGTGAAGAATCAACAGGCTTAGACAGGGGGGAGTGGCTCAAAGAGTTGATTATTGGAGCTGCGATGCTTTTTCGAAAGCTCGATATCTTAGAGTTGGGAGAAGTCCAATTGCTTATAAGGTTGGGAGATTTTGGGATGCTAGCTTCATTCGAGATTCTATTCTGTAAATTGGACCAGTTTCCTTCGTTCTCATTAAAACTTGCATCGTCTCTTGTTACTAAATCTTCTGATTCTTTCTGTATTGTATTTGTATTTGCATTCGCATTCGCATCTCCGTCTTCTTTCGATTCCTTTGGGGTCGCAGGACCTGAATTCTCCGAGGTAGAGGTGGTAGTAAAAGTAGTAATTGAAGTGTCGTCCGACGGAGGTGGTGTTGGTGAGGGTGATGATTTCTTCAGCGAAGTTACTGTTCTAACTTTCTTAGACACAAGTTTAACCTTAGTACCCGACGAAGCAGGTGAGTGGCTTCTATGCCGTATAGATGATGCGGTTGTATTATCAGCTATCGATGCATTGCTCGCAGCAGTTTGTTGACGGAACAATGAGTTCACAGACTGTGACTTGAAAAGCTTTTTGGGCTTCACAACAGAATCAGCCATGTTATACAAGCCCCGGAAGATATCAAAAACCCAAAATAAATAAAAATAAATAACTGAATTACAAGGGGAGTAATGTATCTTTTTTTCGATTTAGCTAAAGAGCGATGAAATTTTTTTTTTTTTATTTTTTTTTTGGCTTAAGCGAAAAGAAGTATTATAATGCTTACATAAAAAGAAGAATCTATCATTAGAGGCAAGGTTGCGTATATCTTAAAGATAAGATCAATGCGATTCACCTATATGCCTTGTCACTCATTGTTGCCTGACGGGTTGGAAGAATGACAATTTCGCTGATGGCACAGTTTTGTCTTCTTGATGTGACAAAAGTAATTAAGTCTGAGATATCAGTAGCAGATAAAGGCTCATAGTCCTTGTAAACCTTCTCAGCCTTTGAGTAATCACCATCGAATCTAGTCAAGCTGAAACTAGTATTGATGAGGCCTGGCTCGATAAGAACCACTCTGATGTCGAAGTTCACCAGCTCCTTGCGCAAAGAAGTGGAGAATGCCTTCACGGCAGCCTTGGAGGAACAATAAGCAGCACCTCCTGGATATGGATCTTCAGCAGCTAGAGAACCAATGTTGACGATGTCACCACTATTATTTTTCTTGAAAATCGGAACAACCAAGGAAGTCAAGGTCATCAAACCAAGGATATTCGTGCTATACATCAGGTCAATGTCAGCTTGTTTAGCCTCGCCAACTTTATCCAAACCTCTTGCTAAACCAGCACTATTAACCAGGATATCAAGGTTACTGATCAACTCTGAAGGAATTTCACCGAAAAACTCATGAATCTTTTCCGATTCAGACAAATCCCCAAAAGTAACATAAATATCATCGCTAGTTAGATTCGAATACTGATCCAGATACCCAGACTTGAGCTCCTTCAAGCGAGTAATGTTGAGATCAACTAGAATCAGTTTGATGAGCCCTTGTGTAGTCTTGAGGTAGTCTCTCGTGAGACTGAGACCAACTCCACTGGCAGCACCAGTAATCAAAACAGTCTTGCCTTCCAACGTCATTTCCTGTAACCAAGTTAGGCCAAATACTTTTCCACTGTCCACACGATATACTACAAGACACACTGCACCTTATATATACACATATGTATACACATATACACATCTAACACTCCCCATAATAGGCGGGGATCAATCCCCTATACCATACGAATCAAAGAAGCACACATTCCGGGAAACCCGCCTAACAAAAACCGAACAGCTCCATACTGTGGAGCCACTGGAAGGGATTTATCAAGAAGGAAAATAGGATACTCTCCTGTTAAAGAGTGACCAAAAACACACACACACAAACTGAGCTTATTGTTGTAGATCATTGTGGAGAACATGTTCGAGCGCTTTAACTTAAGAAGAAAGGTGTTCGGGTGTGTATTATATAACATATTACTAATAAAAAAAAGAAGAAGAAAAAGACCACAAAGACACTTCTAAAATGATGATATGGTATGAGGAGGATGATGATGTAATGTATTAATAACAGTGAAAGACAAACAGTAAGTCAAGAAACGTACAAAAAGGGTTTTTGTTTACTTTTCTAAACTACCACAAAAACTAAAGGTGGATTTTGATGTAAAGATAAAGAGTTTAATAATAAAAATGTAGCTGTTTCCGGGCCATTAGCGTTGTAACTGCTAGCGGAGTGTGGAGCTATTAGTTACGAGCTGTTCACATCCACGGTTTACTTAAATGTTGATTTCAAAATTATGGGTTCTCCCCTTCCTATGTCTTTCAGTTAATGCAGTATCGTATGATGAAACAAGTTTCAATTCCAGTAGCAGTAGTGGTTCATCCATATGGGATTATGCCAATGATAAGATAAGAGGGATTTCGCTTGGAGGATGGTTCGTTCTCGAACCTTTTATTACACCTTCATTGTTTGAGCAGTTTGGGAGTGACGAATCCAAGATACCTGTTGATGAATACACTTTTTGCAAAGCATTAGGTAAAAAGCGTGCATCGGAGCAACTAGAGAAACATTGGTCGACTTGGTTTACTGAATCTGATTTCAAGGATATAAAGAACTATGGTTTCAATCTTGTTAGAATTCCTATTGGTTATTGGGCCTTTTATTTGTTAGACGATGATCCTTATGTCCAGGGGCAAGAAAAGTACTTTGATGACGCCATCACTTGGGCTAGAACCAATGGTTTGAAAGTTTGGGTGGATTTACATGGTGTTCCAGGGTCTCAGAATGGGTTTGACAACTCGGGAAAGAGAGGAAGAGTTGGATGGCAGGATAAAGAGGAATATATTGATCTTTCTTATAGAACCCTTGATCATATATTTAGGAAATATGGTGCCGCAAGCTATACGGATACTATTATTGGAATAGAGATTGTTAATGAGCCTTTGATTCCTAGTTTAAACGAAAACAAGGTTATGGAATTCTATTATAAAAGTTACTATGATTTCAGAAATGTGGATAAATCTGACAATTTCTTTTTAATTCACGATGGGTTCAAGCCGATCGGATGGTGGGATAAACAGTTGAATAACAACTATAAAGCGGTATCCGAGCAGTACACGGGGAACCTTGACATAGATTACAATAGAATTGCTGTTGACCACCATCGTTATGAAGTTTTTACAGACGCTCAAGTGAGTCAAAGTTCCTCTGCTAGAATAAAGGAAATAAAGGCTTATGCTGCAAGCATTAGAAGAGAACAAAAATTTCACCCTTCTTTAGTTGGTGAATGGTCTGGAGCAATTACTGATTGTACAAAGTGGCTTAACGGTGTGGGTACTGGGGCAAGATATGATGGAACTTTCAACACCAACCAGTTGAAGTCTCCAATTATTTATGCAGAAACAGATGCAGATGTAGATGCGGATTCAAATAAAGCAACCGAACAAGAAGAGCAAAAAGAGCAGAAAGAACAGAAAGAGCAAGATCACAACGATGATGTTGAAGAACAAGAACATAATGATGAGTCGGAAGACCAGAATCATGAGGTTGAATCTGAAGAAGATGAAGAAGATGAAGAAAAGGTTCATAGTGAAGGAAATGGAGAAGATCAGCAAGAAGAGGCTGAAACCAACGATGAGTTGGACGATGCTGATAACGGAGATGAAGATGATAAGGAAGATGATGAAGATAATGGCATAAGAGAGAAAAGGGGATACCCTTACCTCAAATCGCAAAAAGCTAGCTTACACAGAAGATCTAAGAAAGCACAGAAAGCACAGAATAGTTGTGCAAACGTTAGGTTTTATAACGATTTTTCAGATCAACATAAAGAAGATGTCAGAAAGTTTATTGAGGTTCAATTGATAGAGTATGAAAAAAACTCTGCTGGGTGGATATTCTGGACTTACAAAACAGAAAATGCTATAGAATGGGATTTCAAACAATTGACGGAAAAGGGACTATTCCCAAGTCCTTTGAATGACTATAGGTATTTCTCTTCCGATGGAGCACTATTCAACACCGGAAAATTCTCAAATGCAAGCAGCTCATTCTATTTGAATTCAATTGTTTTATTCTGCTCAGTATTCGCTATTTGGTTCACCATATTCTGATCATTACATTACGTATATACATTAATAGCTTTCTATACCTAAAATGGAGTTTTACGCTTTCCCTTCTTTGTAAAGTTTCGCAATTTGGCGAAAATTCCAAAAATAACACAATAATAATTTCATGTTTTTTTTTTTCGTTTTTAATTTCGCGAATTGGCGTCAAATCTTAAAGGCTTTGAAACTACTTAAAAACTAAAGAAACAGAATCACACTTAAAAAAGCTCATAGGATAAAGTCTTTCTTTTCTTCAGCTTATTGAAAGGAATATATACGTTTATTCTTGACATTAACTTGTGTGCTAGCTTGAAGAATATTTTGCCCGAGTTGTTTTAGGCTACCTTTACTTTTGACAATCATCTACTGATCCTGAATTGCATATTTTTTTTTATCAAAAAGACATTTCAAGATAAAACCAAGACTCTTTGATCTGTTACCAAGACTAAGATAACTAGGCAATCGAATCATAATATGTTTTCGATAAGGCTTCTTCTTGCTACACTTGCGACTTTCGCATCAAGAAGTTACGCTATTGATTTAGATGTCACAGACAAAGATTCCATCTGCGCAGCAGCAGCTTTGATTTCTGATGGTATAATGGATTATTACCCAGTCTCTAAGAATACTTCAGGCGCTACTATAGGGGAGTTTCAATCGCCATACTACTGGTGGGAAGCTGGTGAAGCATGGGGTGGTATGATTGACTACTGGTTCTTTTGTGACAATGCCACATGGGAAGATTTATTGTATGATGCGTTAATTGCACAGAGAGGTTCTGATTATGATTATATTCCCTCGAATCAATCCATGACTGAAGGTAATGATGATCAAGGATTTTGGGGTCTTGCTATTATGGAAGCTGCTGAGCGTAATTTCACTAATCCACCGGATGATGAACCTGGTTGGTTGGCTATGACTCAAGCAGTTTTCAATACAATGTGGGATAGATGGGATACCGATTACTGTGGGGGTGGATTGAGATGGCAAATTTTCACCTGGAACTCGGGTTATTCTTATAAGAATAGTATATCTACCGCATGTATGTTTGCTATTGCTGCAAGATTGGGTCGCTATACAGGAAATGAAACCTATATTGACGTTGCGAACCAAGCATTTGAGTGGTTAGTCGATGTTGGGTTTGTTGTTGAAGGTGACAGTGGTGCTTCCGTCTATGATGGTGCTGAAATTACTGACAACTGTACTGACATTACTGAAACCCAATGGACTTATAATTTTGCTCTGTTAATGGCAGGTTCTGCTTATGCTTACAACTTTACCGAAGATGACGTTTGGTTAGAAAGAGTCGAGAGTTTATTAGACGGTGCTTCAATATTCTTCAAAAGCGATATAATGTATGAAAGAGCCTGTCAGGGCTCAACTGTTGGTTGCAATAACGATCAAAGATCATTTAAATCTATCTTTTCGCGTTGTTTGGGTCAAACTGCAGTTTTAGCACCATCAACTGCTGATACAATTATGAACTACCTTCAAAAATCCGCTGCAGGTGCCGCATTATCATGTACTGGAGGTACTGATCTCCATACTTGCGGTGAAGATTGGACTTTGGGTTCCAATGATGGTATATACGGTGTTGGTGAACAAATGAGTGCTTTGGAGGTGATTCAAAACTTGTTGGTTCTGGATGTCGCAGCTCCATATAGCAATGATACTGGTGGTTCATCTGTTGGAGACGCTTCGTTGGGTACTGATTCAGGCACTCGTTCCGCATTAGATGATAATGCATTGAGTATTACAGGGAAGGATAAAGCTGGCTCAGGTGTTATCACTGCTATTATCTTAGCTGTTATGACTGGTGGTGCAGTCTGGATGATTGTTTGAGGTCAGGAAGTATTCCTAATAACAATACATTAAAAAAGAAATTGCCTGTTGTCATTCAAATGGAGTTATCATGTTAGTGAAACATGACTTCCCTGGAGTTTTCTATACTTTAATTTACGTGATTTTGTTTTATTCGATTATCTATTTTTTTACCATTGTCGCGAGTGCTTGTATGAACAGTAGATCACAGACCTTGAGGGAATATGTTCACGCAGCTCTCAATTGACACATGAAAAGCTTATTAATATCATGATAGTTTCTCTACATCTTATATATTCGGAATGAAGCTTTCTTAGAGAATGAAATTGGAGAGATTTTTTCTAATTACCATCAGTATAGACGTTTAATACCGTTTAAGCGCATAATGTGTTAGATTATATAAAAGTCAATGGATTTGCTCATTTTCAGAGTAACAAAGAACTAAAGCAAACCAACTAATAATAGCATGACAAGCAGGGAAGTTCAGGTGTTTGTTCCCAGTTACACTCCTCAAAAACTGCCTACCGTTCTCACAGTTGCTGGTTCTGATTCCTCTGGTGGTGCTGGTATAGAGGCTGATCTAAAAACATTTACTAGTCATGGCGTGTATGGACTTACATGCATTACTGTGCTAACTGCTCAGAATACACAAAAAGTTGATAAAATGCGAGTAACTGATAAGGAAACACTCAGAGCCATTTTGGAATGCAATTTCTCTGATATTGACATTAGTGTTATCAAGACTGGCGTGTTAACAAATGATGCTATTGAAGTTCTAGAGGAATTTGTCACAAAATATCATATAGGCAAACACCTCGTTATAGATCCTGTTATGGTTGCAACTACAGGTGCTGAATTGAGTCAGGCAGATGTGCTAAAACGTGGAATGGAGAAATTGGCTTCGATGGCTACTCTGTTAACGCCTAATATTTCTGAGGCTCAATCTATTTTGAGTTTATTCGATATCAATACCAAACTGGAAAGTATTGAAGATATAAAAAATTCTGCGAAACTAATAAGTCAAAAGACCGGTGTATTGAATGTTTTGATCAAAGGTGGCCACACTCCATGGAAAAATAATAATGGATTATACATCACTGATATCTTATATTCTTCATCAGAGGACTCTTTTGATATTTTCAAGACGAAATTCATCAACACAAAGAACAGTCATGGGACTGGCTGTACTCTAGCCTCGTCTATTAGTGCAAACTTGGCAAGAGGAATGACAGTAAGAGATTCTACTGAAAGCTCCATCAGGTATGTTCATTCTGCACTTCTCTCAAGTGAGCAGATTGGAAAAGGCAATGGACCTTTAAACCATGTGTATGGGATTGTTCCTCCGACTTCTGTTATTCACAGTGAAATACCTTTTGCTGAAGGTGAATTTGTTAAATATCTCACCTCTCATCCACAAGTGAAACCTTTTTGGAATGATTATATTAATCATACTTTTGTAGCAAAGGTTGCTGATGGAACTCTGGAAAGATCAAAATTTATTAGATATATATCTCAGGATTATCCTTATTTAGTGAATTATACTAAAGTTCATTCAATTGCAGCCAGTGTTGCCCCAGATCTGCATTGCATCGAAAGGGAGATTGAGATTCTGAGTGAAATCAAAATTGAATTATCTCAGTATTCTAAAATATTGAGCAAAGAAGGTATATTATCATTTGACAATTTGGAAATGAGTCAAGCTTGTAAAGAATACAGTGAGTATTTATTGAATGTTGCTAAAAACGGTGATTGGTTGGAGATTAATGTTGCTCTATCACCTTGTTTAATAGGCTATCATGAAGCTGCTATTAATGTAACTCCCGTAGAAGGATTGAATGACGAGTTCAATAACTGGATAAATACATACAAGTCTGAATGGTATTATAGTGCTGTGCAAAAAGGTAAAAAAACTTTAGAAACCCATTCAATAGGAATAGATAATGAAAAGGCTCAAAAACTAGTAAAGATCTTTAGTGATGTTTGTTTATTAGAGATCAATTTCTGGAACGATGCGTTGTTCTATGAAGAATAGATCTATATAATTAGTCAATCAAAAAATAAAGGGCTTAATACCATGTTGTCGAACTATGATTCCTTATAGGGCTGTACTTCATCAATATAATCCGAAATAGATTTTGGAACAAATTCTTTCCAATGGGACTGTGATAAGTGAAGTGACTTTCTGATATTTGAAGAAGATATATTAAGAGCATCTTTGTCGCCCTTTACTAGGAAAATCTTATCAGCCCATTCTTTTGGACATTCAGGATTCTTACCAGCTTTGATATCCTCCAAATATTCAAACTGTTGGTCTAGGGAGTATTGCTTATCATCAGCTCTAGTCAAAGCGAAAAGATCATTTTGCTCCATAAATTCTTTCAAGGCTTCACTAGTAGGTATAGGTCTGTAGTATTTATTATCAAACACTCTGACGAGAGTATCAAACCCCAGAAGGAAGGTGATTTTCACTTTCTCTGCTGCTCCTACTGTTTGATTAATCCAATTCTGAACAGCCACTGACTTATCAGCAAATATTGGTTCGTTGGTCAAAGCCACAAAGACTGGGATGTTCAATTCAGTTTTAATATGATCAGCTAATAAGCACATCATATTTAAACGATCTTCGAAAGCAGCAGGTTGGACAGCCTTTTTGTCACAATTGACAACTGAGAGCACGAGCAAAGCAGATATCTGATTCTTATCTAGTTGTTTACCACGATATGGATATTTTACTGATTTATAAAGTAGTGAATAATGTCCCAAGTGAGGTGGGTTAAATGAAGAATCTAAGATACACATTCGCTCAGTTGTGGGTGCGATAACTGAATTGTGGGTATGATAAACAACTTTGAAAGCAGACCGAGTGGCAATAAACTTCTCTAACTGAGGTTTTAACAATGATATACGGGTCATTGATATGACTTGCGGTGCATGGAGATGTTACATTAAAGAAGGCTCTCAAGCATTCACAAAACTGAAGCATTGTCAGAGATAGAGAGGGGGTGCTTTCGCGAAATATCCCTTTTCGAAGAGGTTGGATCGGCCTTGACCTCACCAATAGTCCTATCAAGTTATACAGAATAGTCATATGAATTCACTTTCAACTACATTGAATACATCAATATTTGTATTTTTTTAAAGAAAATACCCTGAATAAACTAGATTTATGTTGTTTTAGTTATCCAGTGAACAAAATATACATGAGAAACAATCAGGCCTTCAGTTTTTCTTCAAATCTACTCCCAATCAATTGATTAAACAATACAGTGAGATGATGTGCAGACCCAGTAGTGAATTGAAGACTTGACGAATGGAGAAAGACCAAAAAAGAAAAAGTTTGCTTTGTTTTTGTTTATTTTTTTAATTTTTTAAATAGATTAGTTTAGTGGTTTCAAATGCTTGAAATTTATATCATGAACCTCGTATAGAGATAAAGCCTTGAATTCAACTCAGACAACAATGTTGTCTAACTGTTCTTTTTCAGCAGCTTCAGCTTCAACTTCTAGCAAGTATGGTAAAAGATATGGTTTATCTTCTTCAGGCTTGACTTCTTGACCTTTTGGTAATAAATGATGGGTGATTGCACATTGAGCAGCAGTCAACTGTCTGAAGTTTCTGGTATATATTTGATCAGATGGTAATCTGGCTAAGGCTTTTTGGAAGTTTGGGTTTTCTTCATGGATGATATCATCAAACTTCAATCCTAGCTCTCTGTAACCAGCATAGCTAACAAAGAACTTGGACGCTGGGACGAAGATTGATCTCAATATTGGAGTACGCAAAATAAAATCTCCGGCCTTGACAATGGAAGTGTGACTAGCTGACATGGTTGTAGATTCGAGTTGTTTAAATCTTTGTGTTTTAACACTGGTTTGTTGAATTTATCACTTTTTTTTGTTCCTCCTTCAAATTTGTATTTCCCGCGATTTCATTGGCCTTTCAGACGGTTACGAAGCACCGAAAACATTTCTCACGTGATGAATTAAGGTTATGAGCACCGTATATTCCACTTCATACTGTAGTCTAATTTCTAATATAGTTAGTTAGTTAGTTGATGATGGTGTGTAGAGACAGTTTAAGATTTCTTGTTTTCCGGTACAGATGGGTTTGTAGTACTGTTACAGAAGAGTTGTTCATTGCTTCTCTACTTTTCATCCTTTTCTTTTCATAAATCGTGTAAAACCTGTATTGCAAACAAAATAAAACAAAACATATAAATAAAAATCAACACCTTTAATAACATAACCCTACAAACACAGCTGTTATTCAACATCATTTAAACAATCTTTCGTTCTTTATTTCTTTTTTTTGAGTTTTTTTCCTGTGTTTCAATCATCTAAGGGCAGGTATAAACATATAAAACCTAGTATTTAACAAAACTTCATTATAAACGAACAAAAATGCATTGTGGAAAACAAAAAACAAGAAAAAACATAACGAGTATTGTCCTATTTCTTTATCCATTGTAAAAATGTCCTTCTTGTGGATTTCTTCGGGCTTTCTTGCGGCTTTCCAGAACTGGTAATAGTATTTGTATTGTTATCATAATTAGAAGTAGAAGTATTATTATAGAAAAAAGGACTCTTTACCCTATTGTCATATATGGTCTTTTCATTATTATTCTCATCATCATCATTATAGTACTTCGGGGTCATAGTTGTCAGATCCAATGCGGGGCCTGGCTCGCCAACATTGAAAGGTGTCAAAGTGGAATCTCCCTCTTCTTCTCCATCATTATCGTTATTCACAGCGATATGTATGCTGTTATAATTTGTGGAGTCATATGTACCGGAAGGATGTTGATGAGAATCACTCTTCGTCGATGAGACAGAATTACGGCGAATCTTTGCGGTTAAAGAGCCTAACAAAGAATTTGACTTTTTGTGTGATTTTTTTGGGGTTGACTTAGAGATTGACTTCTTTGGAGTATGAATTTTGATTCTTGGAATTGTGTCTTTATGATTAGCCTCTGGGTTTTTGTGAGAATTCAGCGATGAGGTTGAGGGTATGTCATAGATCTTTGATTCGTATTTAAATCTTGAGGCGGGTGAATTCATAACCGATGAGTTCAATGATGATGTAGAAGATGACGAGAAAGATTGTGTCAGTTGTTGTTTTGGGGTATGAAGGCTTTGATAAGACGTCTTATGTAACGAAGAGGAATTGGCTGTACTTCCACTTGCTCCCATTACTTGAGTTAAACTATCTGAAGATTTCAAGGCATTTGCTAATAAGATGTTGTTATGGTAGTAATTTTGATATCTTGTTGCGGATGCACCGCGACGAGTTTTGACAGAAGTAGGCGTAGAACTCAAAGATTGTTGATAATAACTTGGCGATGCAACCTTGCCATTTGATTGGTTGGAGTTTAGGGAATTTGAAGATGCGTTTTTGTTTAATCGAACCCCAATCACATCATTGTTATTTGTAGAAGAAGTTGAGCTTAATGCATCAAGATCGTCTTCTTCTTCTTCTTCCTCATATATGGCTGAATTTCTTCTTGAATTTTTTGTGGAAGTGGAGGAGAATACTTTATATTTGAAAAAATCCTCCAGTTCAGGTGCTGATTCACTTCTTCTATGTTGAATTTTTTTCATCTTAGATGGAGCGCAACCTGCTGGGTCATGATATATTCCCGATGCAAGATCCAAATCGATAATAGCTTCCGGAATTTGGTAATCGTAGTTCTGGATGGAAGAAGGAGTCGAAGAGTTATATGAGTATGATGGTGTTTGTTTTTGGCTTTCTGGGGTAGTTTCATTTGAGGATGAAGCGGAATGATACTCTAGCTGTTGCTCATTATATTTAGTTTTGGATTTGCTGCTACTGCTGTTGCTATAGCCTTGTGATTTATGAGTTGATCTTGTGTGTTCCTTGGTTGGTGATGGGGTCGAAGTTGAATTCGTATTTGATGGTTTGGGGGACTGAGGTTCAGAAATAACCACAATTGGTGGCTTTCTCACCAAATACGAGTCTGTCGGTAAAGAGGAGGAAGGTTTTGGTGAGGACGCTAACTGTTCGCTTATGGAACGGCCTTTACTGAAGAACTCGAGATCGAAGTCACCACTTATAGCAGCAGATCTCTTGTGAGCATGACCTCGTCTTTGTGGGTGCGATGGAGTTGTTGCCGTGGATGAGGAAGAGGAATTGATAGAGAGCATATTGGTGTGCAACAAAATAGAATGACACGAGATAAACAAGCACAGCAACCAGAACAGACAGAGCGATATTTAGAGCTTCTTTGTTGAAGTAATAGCAATGAGTGAGCGTTCTTAGAATGGCTTGACCGGTGGTTGATTTCTTTTGAAAGACTTGAATGGCTTGACCGGCTAAAATTGTTTGACAAGGGAACGAGAAAAGAGGCACTGGACAAATAAAAAAAACAAAAGCGAAACACAATTATCGAAAAAGAAGGTGATCGAATGGTTGAATGACAATAGAATCGAGTGGGATGAATACAATCTTGAACCTGTTTTCAAAGATTCTTGCTTGGGGCGAAGCTTCGGCGTGGCTCGTCCTGTAAGTATCCAACACCTTTGATGGCAGAGGAAATGGGCTTTGTTGAAGGAGGGAAGGAAGGGAGAAAAAAGAGCGGCTACCAGCAACAATGGTGGTTGGGTTGTTTGAGGGACAGTTGGGGATGGCAATAGCAACAACCGTGACAAAGTTTGTTCTTTAAGCTATAAAAGACCTTAGTTTGTGGTTTTTTTTGCCTTTTTTCTTTAAGAGCAAAAAAGTCTTTACTTTAATGTTTCTCTCTAGGACAAAATTAAAAAATTAAAAAAAAAAACACACACCCACGCACATAAAAATAAAAATAAAGTAATAGAACAAAAAAAACGTCCGCTTCAACTATGAGAAAATACTGTATATCAATGTGGTTCATATGCATTGACATGCATACTACCGCATATATACATGTCTATAGAGACATTATGCTGCAGAGTTACATCGCCAAAAACAGATAAAGAGCTTCTTCTCTGGGATGAGGTTTTTTGAGGTGAGCAGCTGAACAGAAGAAGAAGGGCTTGAAAGACAAGAGTGGCTGGAGAGTAGGTCCCTTGAAGAACCATCAGAAAAATAATGTATGTGTTGTAATGGAGAGAAACGCGTTATTGAAATGGGCTTTAAGCCGCGTCCTGATGTTAGACGGGTTAATATTTTAGGTGGTTTCTTTTTTGTGTTTTTTCTGTTCCTGTGTCAGTTATGTTGCGTCCCTCATCGGGGCAGGACTGATAGGTACGATACGTACAAGAGCCTATTTCACGCACTCAATTATAAGGAAGAAGGCAGATTGGCGGCGCTACAATGTTTTCCTTCCTCTTTAGCGTATCTGTTTACCACTATTTACTACTATATTTTTTTGTTCACTATCCGTTGCCTCAAAAACTTGTCAGGGGTTAACATCTCCTGCAGATATTTTCTATTGCTTACTCTGCACACCTCAAGCTAGCTTTGTGGTCTTGCCTATTCTCTACCCCCTCATTTCCAAGGGACCTTTATTTTGGATAGGGTACAGTTTCGTGTAAAGCTTATTACTTCAATTATACTACTGCTTTGGGAAATGTTTCTATCGCTATAGAGGCTTTGACACGTCCAAAAAACGTATCCAGTTTTTTCGCTGAAGCCCAAAAGTAAAAAAAAAGACAGAAGAAATTAGGACAGATCGTAGATCCTCGCAGAGGACCAGTGCACCCACCATCTCAGAAAGAACCGAAAGAAAGCTAAAGAAAAGACCAAAAACCAAAACTCTCTCATTAAGTCTCAACAACAACCCATAACTGGAGATAGATCGAAAGCATGTTATCTCTATTTACATTTCGAAAGACTTTATTATTATTCCCTGTCAATCAATAATGGACCTGAGAAATGGACAAATTCATCAGCTTCCTAATCTGGAACACTAATATAGGACCGGATCTAGACATGCTCGAGGCGGCTTGCGTCGTAAATTATCAGAGAATGCACTTTAAGCTTTCTTGGACAAATAAATAAGCACAAAACGAGAGGAAAAGACAAACGCATTTGATGCTGATAATTAATACTGTTATTATTATTATTATTATTATTATTATGAACATATGAACAGTATCATTTACTCATGCTTCTTCAGGCAACTCAGCACAGATAGTCTGAAATGATGTAAAATGTCTCAGATTCGACATTCAGCTATTTGCACTCACTCACTTCCTTCCTTCTTTTCTTCGCTCTTTTTTTCCTTGTAATGTATGCATGTACTTCCTTTGGTGTTTCAGATAAAATACTTGCATGTATGTTGTTTCAGACAAGGCCTGTTTTTTTCGCTTTTCGGCTGTGGTATGGGTTTCTACCTCTTCTCTACCTTATACCAAACGGTCATGTAGTGGTCTTAACAGCTTTTAGGCAGAGATGCTTCTCCTAAGTTGTTTGTGAGATCTGTTCTCCCCCTTTCAAGAGATAATTAATAACTTTGCGTGTTCCTGTGCAGTTTTCCGAAGAAGAAGCTATTGGGTCCCAGCAAGAAACTAATACTTGGAATATGAATACGTCTATCAAAACATTATGCCTGTGTTCCCAATCTAACCCATATTAGAAAACCCTTCCACCACTACAAGAACAGATATTAATATATGATGTGCATCACCTTAAAAAATAACAGAATCCAAAGAAAAGAAAAAAGCTATTCCCTCCCATCTATCTCCCTTTTTTCTTTACTTGAAGCAACACCGACCTACTTGATATTTACATGAATTTCGCTAGCAGTCTCCTACTCCTTATGAAAGGCTACACAGCTATGCTCTAAAATTGCTGAGAATCAAAAATACAATGGAAAACACTACAAAAATCGGGAAAACCTTCCATGCAGAAAAGGGCCCTATTTAAGATATGCATGCTTAAGTGAGCGAATACGGGTCACGTGATCTACAGCACGACAAATCTATGTGTGCTCAAACCAGGAAATTTGCTTTCTTTTTTTGAGGGGCTTTCGCGAACATGGCCTGAAAAAATGATATTGAATATAATAGTATATAGTAGTATATAGAACACATCTCAGCTATTTGTTCAATTGAAGTGCTTTTTCAGTTTCTGTTGCTGCTGCTATGAAACAACGAATCACTCTCTTGCTGAACTCTATTGAATCCATTGACACTGACAATTTTGTCTTCGGTGAGACGGAAATTACTGTTCCTGGCTCTGTTGTGCAGCGCAGACAGGATCGTTTGACCGTTACAGTGAATGAATTACCGAAGGATATGGTAGATTTGTTTACAAGATTATACATGTTCAGGGTCCAATGGAATTCTGAAATCTCTGAACCGCTTGAAGTTTTCCAAAACTTTGGTCAGACAGGGCTTTCTGTAAACCTTGTCCCATATGTTGTTGAATATGAACCAGTGTTTGACGATTTTGGGGCTTTTTTCCACTCGAACTTCAATGTCAACTTCAATCATACAAATATTGTGTCAGCTGCTACATCTGCGACTTTCCACTGCTTGAATGATATTAAATCTTCAGTATTCGAGAAATTCTTGAAAAAAATAACCAACCAGCTTGACAGAATATCTTATATTGAACAGTTTGAGCTTCTATGGAGTGAGTCTACTCTGAGAATTCAGTGGATATCATCTCCATATGATACTCAAATCACAAAATCATCAATGATCCGTAAAGAAGTTGCTTTGCTTGAAGCAACGCCATTACAGGATGACTATGAACTCACCGGAATACGTACAGTGTTGTCTGCAGAAGAATACCTACCGCCAACTAAAACACTTTTATTTGTCAAGCCTCGTCACCACTTATTGAACTACACATTATATAACGAACTGCTAGAACCAGTTGGTCTACACCCAACACTACGCATTTCAAACTTACAGAATATTCCACCACCGCTACCATCTTCAGAATGTGGATTGTTTGCATTTTCCACTTTGCCAAAACAACTAATCTTCGATAAATACCAATATGACTTTGATAAACTTAAATTATTGAATTCATGGGGTGAAAATGATCTAGAAGCACCCGCTTGGAGGGTTTCGGATTTTGGGTCTCTTCAATTATTTCAACTAACTGGTCCTTCACAAGTTATTGAGATCAAATACCATTCAAGGTACCTTAAGCCATCAGATGATAATTCATTTGAACTAGTTACTCCTAAGATCTTCTATGCTTGTGATTCCAAAGATTCAATCTCTGAGTCTCATTTGATTGAATCAAATCCATTTGATAGTTATAATTTAGGATATGAATCTTTTTTTGAACCTTCAACAGTGTTTTATCATTTCAAAAATAATAAACCTACTTTACGGTTCGAAATTCCCACGGGCGATGCAGCAAATTACATTCAAGTACAATGCATTACAGTAGTAGTTGTCATTTTAGGCACACTGTATATCTGCAGAAGCTTGTTCAAAGCTTCAAAGAGCATCACAGCTTCTTCTACAACTTCCGAATCTAAGAAAACCCAGTAAATTTATTATTTAGCTCTGATATACAAAAACGCTTCTCTCTTATTTCTTGTTTTTTTTAGAAATACGACGTAACGCTCTTTGTTCATTCTTCATAACACCATCAACCATTCTATATTTACCTTTAACACCTTTTGGTCTACCACTTAGACCTTTATTGGAACCTTTAGCATAAACATAAGTGACCTTTGGTTTAGTTTTTTGTTTCTTAGTTAGTTTCTTCATCAATTTAGATATTTCTTCAGCTTTATCCTTTTCAGACTTGTCGTTATCATCATTGATAATATCAGATTTCTTCTTCAATTTTTCCAATCTCTTCATTGCTCTCAGTTTCTTACGACCTTTTGCTTCGGCTACCTTTTTAATTGGTCTAGCATTCAATTGTCTCATCTTTTCTTTTATTGCTAAGGCAGCTTCTTTTGTGATTGGTTTACTGATTTTGGAATGTCTTTTTTCATCATCTATGAACCAGGATGGTAATTCATCTGAATCTCTGAAAGAATATCTATTGAATCCATCGTCAATCAAGTCATGCTTAGTCTTTTGACCTAATGCTAATTGATGAGCCAACGTCATTGCTTGAGCAGTAGCCAGCTCTACATCCTTTTGATGGTTTCTTAAGTTGACTTCATCATCATCAGAACCAGATCCAAAAGCCCTATCATCATCATCATCATCTTCCTGGCGACGAACTAACTCGATATTTGAAGCCTCTTCATCATCTGAGGAGTCAATGTCAGAATCTATGGAAGCAGTGGTAGAATCATCATTATCATTACCAGAAGTAATTGGTGTAGCTTCTTGTAGTGCTTGTGGTTTGATTTCGCTTTCGATATCTTCAAAAATTGGGTCATTAAATAGCATATCGGCTTTCTTACTTAGGACACCAGTTTTCTCTGATTTCAACTTAGCAATTAATTTGTTGATGCTTTCATCATCATCACTATCAAGATCACTGTCGCTATCCTCTTGGTAATCCTTTACTTCATCTTGCTCATCTTCATCATCACTTGATTTGTCTTGGATACCATCCCATTTTTCATCGTCATCATCACCTCTAGCTCTTTTGGCTCTGTAGTTTGCATCTCTTTCAGCCTTTCTTTCCTGATAAGCACCATACATGGCATCTAACTGATCTTCTAAGTCATCGGCCTCGATATCAGAATCTATTTCAGCATCAGAGTCAATATGGATATCATTATCTCTATAAATATCTTCTTTATCAAAGATCATTCTTCTCTTCCCTTTAGCTAAATCACTTAGTTGACCGGTTTTTTCAGCAGTCTTCAGATTGAATAAAGATTCACGTCCACTGTCACCTGCTTCAATACCAATATCAGTAGGTGTAATCATGTTCATTTGCATTCTAACAATTTCCTTTTGCTTAGCCTCATTTCTTTTTCTTCTTTCTCTTTTGAGTTTGGCTAAGTGTTTGGATTTAACATCATCTAACTCCTTGTCGATCTGTGCCTCTTCGTCTAATTCTTCAACTTCCACATCTTCATTTTCCTCAGGTTCATCTAATTTCAATAATTCTCTTGCGTTTTTTCTCCATCTCAAAATATTTCTGAAATCCTTCTTACCCAGGACCTTCAAATCTTTGAAACATTCCAATAATTCAGGTGTAGTTTTTCTTAATCGTTTGAGCAATCTCCATTCGATATCTTCAGGGTCTATTTCAAATGCATTAGTGGTTCCTAGTATATCAATAGGATGTTCATCTTTCACGAATTCTAATATTGGGAGAGTTTTATGTTGAGTATATTCACCTTCTTCATAACCATCTCTTTTTCTTCTTGATTTTTCAGGATTGAAAACTTTAGCTTCATTATTTTGAGGACCATCTGCCATTTCTTCAAAGACTTCTCTAGGATCTAATATTCTTGGATCTAGTTTTTTTGGAGCTTTGAAACCTCTACAAACAACAAAAATTTCTGCAGAAACATTTCTGGATGCTGGAGGTTTTGTAGCTTCAACTTTATCGAATAATTGTTGGAAAACCCATAGCAACTTATTATAATCTTTTGATCTGAAAACTTTGGTGACAAAGGTACCTCCCGCAACTAGATTCTCTACCGCCAACTTTAGAGCTTGTAGAGTTAATTGCGATTGAGTGAAGGCATCTTGGACCCAACCAAGACCCACATTTGGAGCACCATCATGCAAAACTGTATCAGCCTTCCACGTTTTCATATACCCTCTTAATCTAGATCTACAATCCTCAGTAGTGATATCAGACTGGAAAGTAATGACATTTGGTAAAGTCTTGATAGGAACAATATCAACCCCGATAATTAACGAGCTAACGGGACAAAGATTCGAAGCAACTTGACACCAAGAGCCTGGAGCAGCACACAAATCAATTACAACTTTAGATTTCTCTAAGAAATGACCATACTTTTCGTTGATTTGTATAATTTTAAAAGAAGAACGAGCTCTATAACCCTGTAAGATAACGTTAGTTATTTAATGCAAAAACCAGCTCTAAAAGGAATCACTCACTTTTTCTTTTGCAAGGTAGTAGTAACGATCCAAACGACCTTTACTATTTTTCTTTTGAGTTTTACCCATCCTTAATAGCAAACTTTTGAATACTAGTAAAACAAATTTGATAAGTTAATGATTCTCTACTATAATAGCTAAGAAAAAAATTATTAGGCCAAAAAAAAAAAAATAAAGAATCCGCCCGGGTAACTGATGAGGACCCTGCTTAGGTAATTGAATATTGATTATTATGTCATCAAGTCAATGTTGATGTGCTTATGTCATCAGGAACACGTTAGACGCAGCAAATAAATTACACGTCGAAAAAGTGGAAAATATATGCCCATTTCGAAAAGACTTGATCCTTTTAAACATTTTCATCTCCTTGAGTCGAAACCTCAATTGCACATTTCAAATGGCATTCTTAGGACACGAGTTTACACCTACTCCTCCACAAGCTCCACAGCCAAAGTCCTCCACGGCCTGCGGTGTCAGAACCACTGATGTAAGTCTTTTGGTGATGAGGTTGAATCAAAGCAGCTTTTCCTCATTTAGTTCTGCCTTCTTTATGTATCTGTGTACTAACTGATTTACAGTACCCTGCTATCAAAAATGCACCTTTGCCTGCTGATGGTGCTGGGTCTAAAAATTTCTCCAATTATCTATTATTGGGACTTTTAGCTGGTATCCCTTGGTACGTTAAGTACAAGTTGGGTGGTGGATTCTATACATGGCTATTTTTTACTGTGCTACTTGCCCTGCCTATTTTGATGGCTTTCTGGACTATCGCTTCCACTTATTCTCCAAGAATTAACGAGAAAGTTCAATTTCCTAATAAAGGTGTTGAACATTACCTAGAATTTCATGATGCTGATCTTGCAAAGAAGTACTCTGGCCAGAACAAAATTCCAATTGAAACTTTCCATGAGTTGTACTTTGCAAATAAAGTCAGCTTTAAGGGTGATGCTCTAGACATTTTGGAATATAGACATGATTGGGCACAATTCTCCTTCACTCTCTCATTGTATAAATACTTTTTGTTAGGTATGATCCCTGAAGTTATCTTGCATACAAGATCTCAAGATGAAGAACAGGTTAGAGACCATTATGACCGTGGTGATGATTTTTACACCTGGTTTTTAGGCTCAAGAATGATTTACACATCTGGTGTTATTTCTGATATTACCAAAGAAGAGACCTTAGAAGAACTACAGGACAACAAATTGAAAGTTGTTTGCGATAAAATTGACTTGAAAGAAGGTGAAAGATTGCTAGATTTAGGCTGTGGCTGGGGTACTTTAGCTGCCTATGCCTCAAAATTGTACGGCGCTAAAGTTACTGGTATCACTTTAGGTAGAAATCAAACAAAATGGGGTAACGAAAAATTGAGATTGCAAGGTATTCCTGAAGAACAATCTCAAATATTATGTTCTGATTACAGAGATACACCAGTTCCGGAGGGCAAATATAACAAAATCACCTGTTTAGAAATGGCTGAACATGTGGGTGTTAGAAAATTCGGATCTTTCTTGCAACAAGTTTACGATATGTTGGATGACGATGGTATTTTCTTCTTGCAATATGCTGGTTTAAGAAAATCATGGCAATTTGAGGATCTAATCTGGGGTCTATTCATGAACAAGTATATCTTTCCAGGTGCTGATGCTTCCACTCCTCTAGATTTCGTTGTCTCTGCATTAGAGGGCACTGGATTTGAAGTCACATCCATCGATAATATTGGTGTTCATTACTCTGCAACTTTGTGGAGATGGTACAGAAACTGGATGTCAAATAAAGATAAGGTTGTCAACAAGTACGGTATTAGATGGTTTAGAATCTGGGAATTCTTTTTAGCTTCTTCTACTATTATTTCAAGACAAGGCTCTGCAACCTGTTATCAAATTGTTCTAAGAAAGAATATCAATAGTTATCATAGAATTGAGTACGTTTCAAAGCAAAAGGGTTTATTGACACCAATCAAGGAAGGTGTTCAAAACTGGTTCAAATAGAAAGAGTCAAGGTTTTATATACAGAAAGACTGATAAAAAACTGCGAATGTTTACAGCGTAGCTTATAGGTTGCTTCAAGTTCTCAATACATATTGGTTTATTCTTGGGTATGTCCTGAATATACAAAAATTATGCAAAAAGGTGAAAAAAATAATTTAGAACGTAACAAATAAATATCCCATATGTAGCAGTATCTGTAAAAAATGAACGCGATTAACAGAGCTATGAATTAATGGATTAAATTTAATATAATCAATGAATTGATACAGTTTTTTGGTTAGCATTTAGAGTCGCATTCTTATTAGTTGGACTCTTTGGTCTTATCGCATCAATTTCTTGCTCATGCGGAATATTGTTTCCTAATGTAGATATTTCTTTCTTGTAACGATTTGGATCAAAGTTATTAATTATGATATCTGGACTCATGATGACCCAACCACTTCTTGGGCGAACTGGTGTATTGTAGCCAGATCTTGCAGGAATTATATGTAATCGTCTTGTAGCACTGCTGAAATTCTCTGCAACTTTATACATATGAGAAGGAACAATTCCTTTGCTGTTCTGTTCATCTTCGATCTTTAAATCTGTATCAACATTACAATGAATCAAATGTCCATCAGTAGATCTCCTAACAGTACCTGTTATGCACATCCAACAATGCCATTGCATTTTCTCAAACAATGATCCTTCATCTCTCGAATCTTTTGTTGGATAATAGGGTGAATCTTTTCTTACAGGAACAAACACCAATTCTTCGGATCTTCTGAACTTTTTGGTCCAACCGTCAGAATTCAATAAACTAGTCAACTCATTGATTTTTTGAGCCGAAGCCCAAATAAAAAGAAACCCAGGTTTAGAACATAATTTATCTAGTGGAAGCTGAGATAATAGCGGATAAATAAATTGATTCTCAGTTAACGCACCAACCATAATAACATCAAAGTTCAACTGGTCTTTCAAAATCCATTGATTAAGCGTTTGTACCATGTTATCAATATCCACTCTGCTACCATAAGGGGTGCATGCATATTTAGAAACTTGAGATTCCTTCAAATGAAATAGTCTCTGCAGTTTAGGATATCCTTCAACAGGATTCTTAATATTTCTTACCTGCTTGGCAGGATATTCACCAGTATGGACGTAATTATTTGAATAATCGTTATCTTTAAATTTTTGCATAGGATTAGCAGGAGACTGAATCAATGTATATCTTTTCTTTTGAGAAGCAGAGCTGACCTTCCATGAAGATGGTGGTGGTCTCTTTAGCTGCTCAACCGCAGCGGAACCAGTTCTTCCGTAATATTTATCGTCAAACGTGACTCCCGAACTAGTTGATACATCGTTCCATACACCACTTTGTCTCATTGGAGAAAAATTATTGTTTTGGAACTGAGATTGCTGGAAGAAGAAATTGTTTATATTTCCTTGCTCAGCAGTTGCAGTTACATTCTTAGAGTTAGTCTTTCTAGTGTTAGACTGGCCTAAATCTAGCGATTGTGGATTCAAATTATTAGCAGGTAGCCTGCAACTTTTTTGGTTATGCATTATTCAAGGATGATCTCAAGAACAACAATTGACAGCACAGAACGACGAGGGAAAAATCAGCACAAAGGCGGGCTTATAAATAATGAGTCCCGAAACAAAATTCCCTTCAAACAAATGAAATCTCAAACACCGCCACATTTAGAAGAAACAATACAAAGCAAAAGTTTCAGATAAATAACTTGTTTCATATATTCGCGTAAAACATCTCCATATCTAAATCTAGTTCGCGCTTAAATATATTAAAAGGTGTCCGGGTGTAGAATAGTAATGAGAGTTAGCTTATAACTGTTTTTTGAGTAGACACAAAAGCGAAAGAAGGAAGTTATAGTAATAAAGCCTAAAAAGTTCTTCGAAATCTAATGTATCAATAATTGGTTTTTGGCGGATCATATAAGAATATGTCAGACACCAAATCAGCGATAGATTTTCTCTCAATATGGCCAACTTCTGCTCAAATCAAAGAGAAATACATGGTATATAAGGAAACGATATCACCATCTCATAGTTCTAGAGCCAATCAAATCAAGTATGAAAAGTGCTTGGATGACGTCCACAAGCTTGTGATATCTTTTTATACAGGTGTTAGCATTAATACTACTCTTATGTTCTGAATTACTTAGTGGTGCATATGACTAACAGGTAAGACAGGAAACTAAGCATTTGGGAGCTCAGTTCAAAAGCATACTCCATGAACTCTATAACTTCTTGATCAGAGATGAGGCCAACGTGTTTGCCTTGTTTCATCATGATGTGCTCTTGTTACTAGCAAGACTCGATATATCTCTCTTGCCTTCTACAGCAACTGTTGACTTTATTGGTATTTTTGACTTGTTATTAACTGAAATTACAAAGAGATATGATGATGCCTCATCTGAATTCGAATCTGTTTTGCGCAGAACAAGCAAAATTATGGGCATATTCTTGATAAATTGTTTGAACTATAATAGGATAACCCTAGATAACATTGAATTCATTTCTCGTTTCATCCTCAAACTAACTCAGTATTTCCTTACGTTAACTGAATTAGTGGATTACTGGTTTACTATATCATTATTAGAGCCAGACGTTATGTTTCTATTACATGAAAGAAAGCTTCCTTCTAATGTATTTCCAATATATGAATTAAATAAAGATTTTCTTTTCATGGATGAATCATTATGCAAAACATCTAGAGACTGTTTATTACACCTAATTTTGATAAGTGAATTTTCAGATCCTTTGAAACAATGGATCTTGCAAAGTGATTTATCCAATCTCATTATCACAGGATTACTTTCCAACTTCAATCAGATCTGCTATAATGATTGTCTTTTAACTATTGCATATGAGGATGACCTGCTCAAAACTTTACAAGAAAATCCTAACTTCAAGGAGTTCGATGACTACATGAACTTCATATTGAACTTGATTGAATTTTCAAGTAATGAATCTGTAAAAACTGTCTTTTTAGATAGCTTTGAGTCAAGATTCATTAATCCAGTAATTGAATATTTTGTTAAAAATACTCTGTATCAATCAAACTCTCTCTTTTTGCTTTCACATGTCCTTGATAGGCTACTTGTGACATCAGATGAGAATAGTTATAACAATAAAATAATACTGGAAAGGGTGGTTTCCAAGTTTTTAGATCCGTATAAAAACAAATCAACTTATTTACTTGGTTTATATCAGGAAGTGTTGACCGATATGAATGCACCCACTTTGTCTACAATCTCGTCTTTTAGGCTAGTGAGTACGCTTGTGAATTCTCGATCTGAAAAATTGATCCTCCATTCACTATTTAGACCTTCAGAAGTAGAGGAGTGCTCAAAATATACCTTATCCAACCCCTCTCAGATTTATCACTTGGCATCAAAGGCAAAAGAAATTATTGATCAAAATATCGAATACAAACATATAGTGTTTGACCAGATGAATATTTCTAAACTTGCTTTGAAGAAATCCTCCTTCTCTCCTACATTTTCTAGTGGAGGTAAATTCATAGTTTTTGATCCATCTAGACTATTAAACACTTTAATGTTAATTCATTTTCTTAAATTTTTCCAAAATGACTACAAAGTTAATCATCACTTGATTGAAACTTTTGTGAACTTGGCTCATGCAAATGGTGGTGTCCACTTGGGGCTCTTTACGTCTGCTGATCAATCGAATCAATCGGATGCTTCATCTGCATTACCTATTGCGATGCTAAACTATCTCTGGTCTTGCTATGAACAGTACAGTAGAAAACTACTATCAGGTGCGAAGTTAATAAAATCCACTCCCCTTTCTGTGGAATTAGCTTCAGCTATTAATGACCTGGGAATACTGGGGTGTAAAGTAGCGTTGGAAGAACTTCGAATGAAAGAACTGATGAATCATGAGAATTTAATCTACAATATTGACTTATTCAAGACTTTTGTTTCAAGGATATATGCTGTTTATCGAGTGAGCTATACTTTAAATAGTATAAGATTTTAAATGACAGTTTTGACCTGGACTAGTCTAGCTCACTCACAGAATCATCTTATCTCGACAGTAATCAATGAATATCTTTTTATGTAGAAAGCCAATAAATCTTCCTTCTTGAAATACACAAATCGATCTATTCCCCAGCTTGGTGAATATATACTCAACTAGTGAAAGAGGAGAGTTAACGTCAATGATAATAGGGGAATTTTCTACTATCTTGGTAAAATCTGACAAAGAGTTCAAAATGGTATTTGTATTTGCATCCACTCCACCTGGTAAACTGAAAGAATCTGCTGTTGAAGATTCTATAGATATGTCATCACAGATATTGTCAATCAATTTGATAGGAACATCTGGATCATACGCAAATTCACCACAGAAGCTGATTAATTTGTCTAAAGCTAACTCTAGTTCAGGAGCAGGTAAAATACCCACTAACTCTCCCCCATCTTTAACAATTGGGATACAGCCATCAACCATTCCTTTCAATTGTAATTGGATCAGTGACTCTTTTAGTTCACCAGCTTTTACATTTTTGGAGCCACTCACATCGATATGTATACTATGACCAACTTCATGCATTAAATCCTTTAAATTCCCTGAGTTTGTGAAATCATGCAATTTCTTATTCGCTAGGAATGGGAACTTATTCTTCACAATTAGTGATTCATACAAAGATAAAGGCTCAATTGCATAAGCTACCCAGTTTGAGACCGCAATACTGATAGAAATTGGCAAAACATAGGTGTAACTGGATGTTAATTCGAAGAGAATAGTAGAAAGAGTTATATTCATTCTTGTTACACCAGCCATAAATGATCCTGCACTTATCATTGCATAGATTCCAAAATCTATAACAGGAGATGTCCCATCCGAATATCTATCAAAAAATAAAAAATTTGGGTAGAGTAGCTGAATATATTGAATTCCCATTGCAAAAATTCTACCAAACAAAGCGCCAATGACCATTGATGGAACATAAATACCAGCTGGTACCTTAATGCCAAATGTGATAGCTGTTAAAACAATTTTCCAAACCAGTGCATTAGACAGTTCAAATAATTCACCTGGAATATTTTTAAAATCAATCGGACAAAGACCCTTGTCGCCAGTATAGTCAGCGGAAGAAAAGCAAGGAGAAGATAGCTTTAATAATAACTCTGGAACAGCAGAATTCAAATAAGGATTGGAAAACGTTGTCAGTGCTGTAATACTCGAGACTAATAAAACTTCGAAAACAGGATTGTTCTTGATGATCCTTTTGCTTCTAAAAATTTTGGGCCACCACATAGCAAATTTATTGAACAAAGCACCAAAAACTCCGCCTGCAATTCCAATGAAGACGAATAGTATTAACTCAATTGGTGCCCAATCGGAGTCATATTGAACTTCAAAGATTACAGTCTTCCCAGTACCATAAGGATTCAAGAATCTGAGAAATAATATACTCATGATAGCACAAAAGAAAGTCTTGAATAGTTGATTACCAGGTAGATAGTAACTAACTTCCTCCAAACTGAATAACACACCGCCTAAGGGGGACCCAAAAGCTAGGGCAACTCCAGCACTTGCAGCTGCAGATAATATTTGCCGACGTTGTAGTTCACTATTGGAAAACTTTTTGAACAGTCGACAAAGAATGTTTCCTACACAAGCAGCTAAGTGAACAAAAGGTCCTTCTTTGCCTAACGACATACCCGATGCAATAGCAAAGATCAAAGCGACTGATTTAGCTATTAGGGTATAAGTACCCAAGAACTTTCTTATAATGAACCCTGATAAAATAGTCTTAACTTCAGGAACACCAGACCCGTAAGCACTGTATATTGTTCTACGAGCTGATAGTTGGTTCGCTTCATCATTTTGATAGTCTTCCAAATGTAAAGAGATGAACGAATCAGTTGTCCTGGTCGTTAGTGTTATTTTCACAGACAAATACGCCAGAGTAATTGACAGAACAATATACAGAAGGAAATCCAGTCTCAAAGTTGTGCTCCCCGATCCCTCTTCAAAGACCTCGGGCCATAATCTCCAATCAGAGCAAGAATGCAGACTTCCAAAAACATTATCTGGATCTTTTAGACAACACATATTCTCGTTTAAAAGCCAATTAGAACGACAGTATCCTCTTTTTAGATCCACTAATGTACTTTCAGATCTATCAATTACGTATGCCACCAGTGCAAATGCCAATGCAACTAAGGAGATTAATAACCAATCTTCCACCTTATCTAAAAATCTATTCAATTTGCCTCGATTTCCTTTTTGTTTATTCAATTGATGCTGTCTTCTTGATTCCTTTAACGAATCGCTCACCCAATCAACAGATGTAAAGTCATCATAATAGTCTCTTTGTAAGGGAACTGGAACGTTCAATATTGATTCATTCCCATCAGCTTTAAGAGTAGCTCTAGAGGGACTTAAAGGCATATTTTCCGTACCAAGTACTTGCCTTTGCCACATCACCGAGGCATCAGTTGTTTGACTTCTTTTCAAGAATGGGCGGGTGTTAAAAGAGTTAAAAGGATCGTCACGAATAACATTGGGAGATCTGATGTTGGAGGTTTCAAGTAATGGATGCGAAGGCTCTTCTCTTAGGTGTTGCATACTTTGTTTGTTAGATAATGAAGTTGGATATTCTCCGGGTAAAGCACCCATAGATCTAATTGGTAGGTTGATTTTGTGAGGTTTGTTAGTCATATGTGGTGTAGATTCATCGCTCTGTGAGAAAGCTTCTGTTGAATATGATTTTGAAGGTTGGTTCAGTGGCGTCAGGTCTGTGCAATCTCCAATGCCAGTACGTTCTTTGGAGCTAGAGCCAGGTAGCATATTGCGATTCAAACAAAATCCAAAATCACAGAAGGCTTATGGTAACTGGATTATTAGTACTAGCTTTGTTGTGTTCAACTTATATTGCAACTTGGGTCTGAGGTTATTGCATACTTTGAAAGTGTGTCCATACGAAATTTGACAGATAAGTAAACAATAACAGTGACAAATGCTAGAACGTATAGTTCGAACATTATAACAGTAACAGCTACACCACTTTGTTTTAAATAAATTTTATGATTGTATTTGAATAGTACACAATACCGAACCCTGTATAGGTTCTCTTTTTACGCCTTTGTGAAATTTTATAAAATCTGTGAGCAGTAATAAATAACAGTCATAAATTGCATACCCTAATCCTCAGTAAAGATACGAAGCAAGGAATAACAATTACGATGCAACAAAAAAAAGCAAACTAAAACCAAGTACTATAACTTTGACTCATAACTATAACAACGTACCATAAAATAAAGCCTAAACTCCTCATATAAAACCCTTAAACACAACAAATATAACATATAGATCTAACAAATATTAATGTACAAATAAGTGGACCATAAAGCGGTAACATCCTCAATCAAACTGCAAGGAGAAGCCTATAGTTTGGGTATCATTGATCCTTTTCTTGTTTCTTTTTAATAACAACCAACATGACG
This sequence comes from Xingzhongia hampshirensis, assembly GCA_003706765.3. Classification (NCBI taxonomy): domain Eukaryota; kingdom Fungi; phylum Ascomycota; class Saccharomycetes; order Phaffomycetales; family Wickerhamomycetaceae; genus Xingzhongia; species Xingzhongia hampshirensis. The sequence continues at coordinate 616,810 of PPXL03000005.1, read as the reverse complement.
ACCTTTCTCGAGATCTTCAATGGTGGATTCAATAACTTCATCGTCGTCGTCATCTTCAACCAACTCAATAGTTGCATATTTGATTAAATCCCAACGCTTCCAAAATAAGAAGGCTTCGTCTAAATCATCTGTTTCTAGATAATCTTGTAGATAGTACTTAGCCTTCAACAAGCGATCTTTCAAGTGTTGTAGTCTAACACTACTTGATTGGCCGCTAATTTTTCTCAGTTCCAAATCACTATCATATTCAGTCAAGTTGGTGGATGCAGACTTATAACCCTCTTCAACTTCTTCTTCATCTTCTCTTTCCTCATCGTCATCTTCTTCATTTTCAGAAGCTCCAAGCGATGCAGGTGTATTTGGTAGATAAGCATTATTATAAACCTCATCTTCCGCATACGATGTGGCATCACAATAACGAGCCCAAGCTTCATCAATAGAGCCAACCAAATAGTCAAAGCAACGATTTCTAGCAGCTTGGTCTGAATCTAAAGCTCTCTTCATTACGCTTTTACCCTCACTTGAGAAACCAACAGAAGTCATAGAATCACGGCGTGAATTTCTCAACTCTCCAACAAGATGTGCCATTTTCTTTGAATCTTCAGTTTCCTTCTTTAATAAATCTTTAGCTGTTTCCGCATCCTTAGATCCCTGATTATTCTCTTCGTTATCAGAGTATTGAGAAATAGCATGGTTCAACTTATTATTCAAAAAACATGAAGAGTTCAATCTTATGGAATGAGCTCTTTTTCTAGCTCTTCTTTGATTGTTGATATAGCAAGTCTCGTCTTCAGAATTCTCATCCTCTTCATCTGAACTCAGTGCATACAGAGCAGCAATAGTAGCAGAATTCCTTCTATTTAAAGGAGTAGACAAACATGTTCTCTTGCTTGGAGCAAAAGAAACACTCTGTTGAATCCCAAAGGACTTGCTGCGTTTTAGAGAGGAACACTTTGGAGCAGTAGGAGCAGGCATTAGTGTGTTTTTTATGATTATATATGGTGTGTGGATGTGATAGAAAAAGGATAAATTGGTAAAGGTGTGTTGGCTTTAACGAGTAATTGCACTGTTTCCTGAATAGGAACAAAAAGCGAAATTCTCAGAATAGGCCACGTAACCAACGAAAATTTTAACCGAACTGAGCAGCGCAGTAAAGGCGTCAGGGTGGCAACGAAATATAACCAAAGAAAGAGAGCTGTTCTAGTTACTAGTCCAGCGCTAAAACTTGGGGTTCGAAGTGGTCGAAAATGTAAGGAGAAGTTACTCTTGATAAAGCACTAACTTCGTGTGGATATAGCGCCCTTTTAGCGTTAGGTGGTTGTGGTGGCAAAAGTGGAAATAGTGGGTTATTGGCTGCCCGCTGTTTTCCTGGTGAGAAATTTGAAAAATGCGAGAATGGCAGAAAGAGAGAGTGACAAGTTTTTATAAAAAAAACATTCGCAATCGGCAAATTCTTGTATAGTAGGGTAAATTATTACATAAAAGCTGACAAATCTTGAAGACAGCTTTTGATCAAATGGGGCTCAAAGTCTAGTTTAAATGATATGTTAGGCCGCTACTTGCAGATATATTACCAGTACCAGTCTCGATTATCATACTAGGGCACCTATATTCTGGAAATCCCATACAATTTGGATCTCAATGGACTGTACTATCTTTTTGTTCATAAAGGTTGACTAAAACCCGGGTAATAGAAGTAGCAGCAAAATATCTCTTTCAATGTTGGCTGAACCGAAAAATGCTCGTTGCTTTGACAACTTTTCTTGTTGAGAAGAGCGACAGAATTGTGAAACCTTTAAATACGATTTATGGGAAATTTAAGTAGACAATCATGTAAATAAACTTGATCACCATCTACAGAAATACAACGGCTATACTGTATACGAGTTTCTTGATCTTCTAAGAAGGGAAATTGCACTTTATACCGTTTTGAAAGTCAGTAAAGCATGCGACTGTTTTGCCCCCTAATTTTTTGCGCAATATTTGTAAATAGAATGTTTCCATAGCATTCCATATTTTCCTATTTCCTAATTGGGATTATTGGCGAAACTTCGTTCTACCTATGTTCTCAGGTGTGTTGTTCCTAATGAAGTGCTAAAGAATCCAAAGAAGGGGAATTATTTAGCTTTCAATTATTAGTATACTTTGCTGGGCCTTTCAATGGAAACCAAGAAAGCAATCGACCTTTGTATAATCAAAAGCTCAATTGATTGATCAGGCTGGAAAAACAGCTCTACTTGCAGTGCTGTTTTTCGGTTTGAAGCCCATACCAAACTCCCTCCTTTCTTCCAAATATTAGGGATTAAAAAAAAATCTTTTTTTTTGCTCTCAGTATCCATATGTTCAAAGGTGATTAGGTGCAAGTGTTTATTGGTCCTTCAGTTTAATGTACGTTTGATTCATAACTCTACGTCCTAGACTGTAATTATATTTTGTGTTTTCTGTTTTTTTAGGTGTTTTTCTCGGATGATTCCTATTGTTCAATCGAAATTATTTGATATTATATACTTATGAAAGTGTTTTTAATAGATCTTGAGATCTTGAAACCCGCATGTCTTAAGTCAATCGACCATGTTGAATTGATATTCATCCATACGTCGTTTTGATGTGTCTTTATGCGAAGATTAAGCAGATCATAATGTCATACTAACTGCAATGTTTTCCTTTAAGGAGACTTCTCTGAATTGTATCAACTAAAAGGAGTGTGTTTTACAATCTTTTGTATGGTGCGTTTAAGTTCTTTGGAGTACAGTTGGTAATTTTGACGGTAGTGTATATTATGGATTGATTTTAGGTGTTTTATCTATAATCGATCAGAATTACTACCGGCTCTTCAAAACTTGAGCTGGTCTCTGTGTGAGATTCGTTACTCATATTTGATGTTATGGCATTTGATGTACAAATTTGATAGATTACAGGGAGATTCACATTATATCTACATATGTTCACATATTAAAAAAATGGAAGAATAATATTAAGTGCTGTGATATAAAAAGAGCAACACCTACAAAAGAAAATGAAAATGATAAAACCCTTCTCTTTCAACTATCTTGGGGATCACGTATGTTTCCCGCTACTCCGCCTATAAGAAGTGTTACTCTTGAGATTCTAATCAAATCCCTGAAGCTGGGTGAGAAAAATCAGTTGACACATTAGCCTCAATTAAATCGAACCGTAGTTGCCCCCTGAGCTTGAGCCTGGATAAGTTGCACCTGTATAACTCGAATGCTCGGAGTATGGATATTGAGAAATGATATATAGAGCATGAATCAACCCTGGGAAGAACCCCAATATACATAATAGAACATTAATTAGAACTAATCATGGTGTTAGTATCTCCAAAGTCTTTTTGATCAATCAAGAAAAGTAAACGTCATATTCTTCAACCCCAGCTAGCACTGCTACTTACAATCTGCAGAAAAAAACCCTCTCTTGATGAAAACGGGAACAGGAGGTAGAATAATAGCTAGAACGACTAAGAACCAATCTTTTGCGTGCATGTTTCTTCTTATTGTTGTTTCACAAGAAATGGATATAGAATTAGCAAGTTGGTATAAAAGCAATTGTTCTACATTTAAAAGCAACCCATATTTTTTAGTGGCACGTTACCACTTGGCTGTGATTCGGATTTACCCGGTGATAAGATAACGAATCCTTACCTATAAACAGTTCTTGCTTATTATATGGCCTGCTTATTATATGGCCAGCGTATATTATTACATTGTATTCCTTGTAATTAAAGACTTGAAGGAAGCTTGGGAGTTGATAGCAATGCAAGCTCTGTTTAAACAATTATGGATGTTTCTCTTTTCAACCAAGAATATTCATAAGATTCTTTCGTTAAGTATGGGCTCACCTTTCTCCATACTTTCTCATGATGGTCATTGATAGTAGACTTTTCTTTATATGAAAGTAAATTGGGATCAATCAACTTCCGGCAATAAGGAACTAATGTGATATTCTTGAACTTCAAGAATCCTTTGTTTTCAAACTTAAGATTGGAATTCTCGACTAGGACATCGTTTTCTATTCTAACCCCATAGTTTCCTTCCTCGTAATACCCAGGCTCGATGGTTAAGACATTTCCTGCTTGGAAAGGATAAGGAGTAGTAGTGAGTCCCGCTTTCGTGCCAATGTATACCGGGCCTTCATGAACATTCAGATAAGAGCCAACACCATGACCTGTACCATGTCTATAATCACGGCCTTCTGCCCACAAGAATTGTCTCGCAAACCCATCAACTGTAGCACCTACAGTTCCCTCAGGTACAATAGCTTGCTCAATCGCTAAATTGCCTTTCAATACCAAAGTATAGCTTTTGATTTCTTCTTCGGTAGGAGAACCGAAGTGTAAAGTTCTGGTAATGTCTGTAGTTCCTTCCAGAAATTGTGAGCCTGCATCACATAAATAGATCTTTGTAGGATCTATTAGTGAGCTATTTGTCTTTGGTGGATCGTAATGAATCACAGCTGAATTTGCGCCAGATGAACTGATAGTTTCAAATGAGTTCCCAACATAGTTTTCTTGTTCTTCTCTAAACTTGATCAACTTTGAAGCGGCATCATATTCGTTTATTGATTGACCATCCACAACCAAGAATTTCTCGAGCCAGGCAAAATATTTGATCAAGGCAATGCCATCTTTTAAATGTGTAAGTTGCATATTCTTGAGCTCTGTTTCATTTTTTATAGCTTTCAAGAAATCAACCGGCGAATGAATCTGTTTGTATTTAGAGCTTTTCAGATTACGAACAATTTCCCATGACGCAGTTTCAGGAATGCTGATAACCTCAGAATTGAGCTCTGTAATATCTGCGACTCCTCTTAATTCAGACCAAATAGAGGAGTATGGATATACCTGTATATTATTATCCTCGAATTGTTTTTTTATATCTTGTGAATATGGATTTTCAGTGAATAGCTTTACATTGTTGCCATTAATGAGGAGATAAGAGAAGAAGACTGGATTGTATTCGATGTCAGACCCTCTAAGATTCAGCATCCAACTAATTTCATCCAATGCCGAAAGTAAAAATATTTTTGAGTCATGTTCTTTCAATTTTTCTTTTAACCTTTTGAATTTACTTTTGAAATCTTCACCAGAATATTTCAAATCTAATTTTATTAGAAGATTTGTAGGTCTTTTTGGAGCGGTTTCAAACTCACCCCAAATTTCATCCACCAAGTTTTCTGTAACTGGCACTAACTCAACATGCGCGTTTTTCCCCTTTTCTGCTACTTTAGCCTTGATCTTTTCTTGCAAGCTTATACTTGAACTATAAGTGATATTTTTTGGGTCAATTCCAATATTTACTTGCGAGCTCCCTGTTTTCAAAGATTGCTCAATAGCAGCATCGATAGCAAATTCTTCCCAAGTTGGATCAGTTCTATCACCTTCTTTCAATAGTCTCCAATTGTCATCGAGCTCGTAAGTTGCTTGGGAAAAATATCTGCCATCTGTGCTTAGAGCACTTTCACCAGATATAACAGAGCTTGAGATGTTTCTAGTAACTACTGCAATACCAGCAGATCCCGTGAATCCAGTGATGAACCGTCTTCTCTGATCCGCCTCTGCGACATACTCTGAATTGTGTTCATCTTGTGTTGGTATTATATAGACTGCTAGATTATGTTCCTTCATCTTTGATCTCAGTCTCTTCAATCTTTCGCTAGTATCTTCTGGTTTGGGAAATTCAGAACTGATCTTGACATGAACCCACTCTTTTGATAGATTCCCACCACTGTCCTCTTCAGTCGAGGTTTTACCAGTAATGTTTCTGGTTACATTTCTCTTGATACTTGAAGCAACAGTTTTGTTTGGCATAATGAAATTTCTAACCAGTGCTAACATCAACTTATCATATATATATATATATACAGATATATCTATGTCCAACTCTCGAATCTAATTTATGTAGCAATAATAGCTATACAATGATAAACTGGCAGAGTGAAGTTCAACAGAAGGTCCAAATGTAAAGAGAATAAACAGTAAATGGAAGGTGCTTTCGCGGGGAGTAAGAGTCTTTTTTTTGGCTTGGTTTTGGTTAAGCAACAATCGCTTATCTCTAAAATAGAAAGGCTTTATCCTTAGACTACCGTCCCAAGCAAGATCCTTTGTATATCTGATTATCTAGACATTCTTGCTGATTGCATTATCTATCATATGGTAAACAAAGACTACAAACTATTGCGAATGGAAGGAACGGGAAGGTTTTGGCTCTCTGTGATTTTAAGGTCTAGAAAGTAGAAAAAAAAATATATAACATTCATTGAGGACAGTTGCACTATGATTCTAAGTCAGAAGTGCATTCAAGACTAATTGATATATTCCTACAATCCAGCCTCAACGTTAACACAAGTTTTTTGTGAAGTTCGTAAAAAGAATCTAACGATTCTCCCCCAATGAGTGCTTTTTGCTCTAGAATAGGCAAGTATCAAAAGCATACCAGCCACAACAATATTTATATTTACCTCTATGCTTAACTGTAGAGATTGCGCATATCAGAGTTTCTGTTTGTAAAGAGAAGATGAAGAGCCTTTTCAGGATTTCTTTTGTCAAGATTTCCAGGAACATAGAAAACGCAGATCCAAGTACCGAAATCCCTCTCGAGTGTGGGACTAATTTAATGTCAAACATAAATACTGCTGAGGTTTTTACAAAACTGAAAATGAAAAGAGGCGGTTACACAAGAAGAACCTCCAGCGATGTTTAGTTAAGGGCTATTCCTTATCTTTGTGTTTGTTTTACTTGCTTGCCGTAGTAGTAATCTTTTTCTGACCACTAATCTCGGCCATCTACAGTGAAGAAAGATGAAAGCCTATGGTCAGTCTAACACGATACGTCTATGTGCCCTATTCTGTTTGCCTCATCAATGCTTTGTTACGTTATTCGAGACTCCTTGAGAATTTCCTGTTCTTCCTTGAATGATGGCTCAAAAAAAGAAAAAAAGCAGATTTCGTTGTAAATAAGTATAGTGAATGGTGTGTGAGTGCTCAGAAACACGCAAACGAAGCAAATATCAATCGAAAGGCACAGTTGGGAAGACAAGGGTTGAGATTGGAAGGTCTCCTTCCAGAAAAATAGCTGAACGAAATCTACGCACGCGTCTTGTTGAAACTGGTACATCACGGGCTATCAGAGTCATATTGTGCACATTCTAGACCAGCAGAAAGTGTCCTGCAAAGACGCGAACGGTGAACTAATTTTCCTATCCTGACTCACTCATTTACTCACGCGTGTGAACTTGAGGGCCTGTCACTCCTTCTGCTGCTGCTGCTTGCTTTCGTTTCTTTCCAAGGACTGACCGACAGATCTTGGAGAGCCTAATGCATGCAACGTGGAATAGAAAAAGGCTACCACCGTAGATAAGAGCTGAACTGATAGAGAGCTAGAGATAGAAGTTTCACCATGTGAAGAGCCAGTAGCCCCCAAACGGATACAATATTTTTGATTTAAAGGATCCGCTCCCTGAAAATGCACTTGAATACAGACAAAGCGAGTCGTTGTTTATTACACATACCAAAAGAGAGAGGTATGTCTATTGATTGTCTCTCGATAGCATAGCCAAAAAAAAAAACAAAAAAAAAAAATGCAAAGAAAAAAAAAATGCTTTCAACCCAGCTTGCGTACTTTGCTGAAAATCGCGAGAATTTGAAGAATTGAACACTACAAGGGGAAATGCTTTGCGGAATCTCACGATTAGCGAAGGATATCTTTCTCTCTCATACTGGGAACAGCAAAAAAAGAAAAGTGCAGAACAAATGACAACTCAATGCCTTTCTGCCTACCTCACTTCACTGTGAGGAACATCTTTTTGATATAAAGCCACTGCACAACACATACACAATAGACTAGTTTGAAGGACTCAAAGTCCCATTTTGCAGCCTCAGATGTTTTTTTGGCCTTTTGTATGTGCTTTGTTTCTATGGTTTTTGTCTTTCTAGTCCTGAGTCTCATATACTTTTTGCCAGCCCTTTTATTTTAGGGACAAATTTCAATTTTTTGGTCCTGCATGCAGCTGTGGACTATTTATGATTCCTAATTGGGATAAAGCAGAGCTCGATGCGGAAAACACGAAAATTTTTCTGTTCACTCTTAAAAGGGAAAAAGAAAATTCCAGATAAACTTCTCAGCCGGAAAAGTTTATAAAAGGAGAAACATCCCCTGTTGTAGATTTCAATCTCTTCAAAGTTCCTCTTTTTTCTTTTCCTTTTCATTATCTAAACACTAATAGACTTATACACAAAAATGCAATTCAAATCTGTCGTCATTGCCTTAGCCTCTGTTGCTGCTGTCTCAGCTCAAAACGCTTCTAACGCTTCCAACTCTTCTAACGATACCACCTCCGTCTCTACTGGTGCCGCTGCTTCTAACGCTATGGGTGCTGGTGTCTTCGGTGCTGCCGTTGCTGCTGGTGTTGCTTTCCTTTTCTAAGCTGTCTAATACCTTGCTAAAAAAAATTATTTACAAAAACAATTAATTTAATGTTACCATCAGAAATGCGTATTTTTGTTGTTTTTGATGGGCATTTTCACTCAAGGAAAACGAGATGTATTCATTATTCATTTAGTATCCTAAAACCATAGTAATATGTCTTTTCTATTCTTTAATATAAACAATTTGTTTTTCTAATTTCTTTTTTTTTGGTGGCTATTTTCTACGTTTTTATACTTTATAATATCTGAAAGGGGAGTTAATTTCACATTCATATAATTCTGTAGTGGAAGTTACCCTTTGTCTTGTAAATGGCGAGCAAGTACGCGGTTCTTTTATTGTCTCGCCTTAGGCCATGTCGTAACTACATCTCCATCTATCTGGTGGTGGGCCAAATCTAAGCTTTAGGTTTAGGTGCGCACACAGATGTTTTAACATTGCTAGCCTGCCTCCCTTGCGAGATCACATCGTATCGGTTTCTATTTGCGTTTTTTTTTTCCTTTCTATCTCTCTCAATCGTGAGGCTATGCCAACGCCTAGTTCCTACAGCCAGGTTCGTACTCCTATTCCCCTTCCAAGTTTCAACTCCAATTCCAGTTCCAGGAGGAGGCGCTTTCGGAAAAATTTTTTCCCTTTGGCTTTATGGTGGCGCTCACAATCTGGGAATTGAAGCTAAAAATAGCACACAAAGAATCTGGTTAATTGCTTTTTTTATCAACTAGCTCCCGATTTGGGAAATACCGAGGAAAATGAAGACTTCTGGAATAGGAAAGGTCTAGCGTGTTATACAAGGGGGACTAGGATAATGGAAACTAGGACTGGAAACTGGCATACATTACATACCTCACTGCAGACCTCTTTGAAGGGAGACGAATGATACGATGTCCTACCCTCCTCATTCTTTGAACTTTCCAGAAGTACTAGACAACTGAACCCCTTTTGACCTTATCAGGTTGGCAATTCGACTACATATCTGCAAACATAGGAGCTGAGGAATCTCCATCAGAATGTATGTTAAACCAGAAAAAGCATCAATCAAAAATGGTTTGGAGGATTGAAAAGCCCCATCACTGCAACGCAACATTCGGTCTCTCGTGTAATCTTTGTCTTTTGATATTTGGAGTTTGTATTGTACTCAATCTTCGAAACTTGTAATGTCATTGAAACCCTCTATCTCTCTTCTCTCTTGTGCCTCCTCCCAACAACTTTCCACTCTGGGTAACTACTCTCTCGAGGAAGGGGGCCGGGGCGATTTTAATCTAGAACAAGGATCTTCCAAGCCAGAGAAGAATGCTACAGCACAATACGAGTTAACAATTCGCGCAGGCACTCAAATAATATATCCTTAAGTAGATTCAATCTAATCTCGAAGTACACAGAGCTCAGAAATGAAAAACCGTTTTTTTTTGGTGCATGACAACTTCATGCAAAAAAAAACAAAAAAAAAACTGAAGAAATGGTACCTGACGCTAAACTTTGATCCAGTGTCAAACCCTACATATCAAAGACAACTATTAGTTCTTTACAGGTCTACTGTGTGATTCGCTAGAGGGATTTCCGCGATTCTTCTTCTTCCTCTTCTCCCGTTAGTTCTGTCTAACCTGCGTTTCTTGGACTTTGGATCTTTGAGAACTCTTTTCGCTTATTCGTGACACTTCACCTCCATTAACTATCTGAGGCGGGTGGATCCATCAGTTTCCCTTTGATCTCTCAGCTTGATCCATTCCAAAATAAAAAGTCCATTGAAGATAATAGAGTGTGTGTGTTTGTATACGTCCTTATCTGCTTTTGTGCTTTACGATCGTCGTCAATAGAGAATGGGTCAGATAACAAGTGTTCAAAGTGGTTACCAAGCACCTGTCTACATATCCAATGGGCTAGATATATCCAAAATTGTCCTAAACTCACTCGATCAAGCTTCTAGGAAAGTCCTAAAAGTAGATCCATCGAGCTTGAAGTTACTGCTTCCTAAAAAACCGCTATCTACGTTCACGCAAAATGAAAGAGAGAATGAATGGCAGTACTTACTCAATGTTGAATCCACAGATTCTGCTACAGTATACTTCAAACTATCAAAAGAATTATTGAGGGATTTTGAGATATTGAACACTGAAAGTATCACCATATGCAGTAACCTTAGGATCAAGTTTTACGATGAAAATTATAATCTAGCCAAGGAGAAAATACTGGCTTCAAAAGTACTGCTCAACAATAAAGAATCGAGGTCCACTATGGATCCAAACGTCATTGAGATAAGTAAAGAGTTTAGTGAGTTTAAAATATCGTTTGACTTCGATGATGCGCTCAAATATGGTAAAACCTATATTTCTATTAATAGCTCGACTGAAGATATTGTCAAAGTACCTATTTTCATCAATCAAAGCACAACTAAACTTTCAAGAGCAAACGTTAGACCAACATATAGAGATATTCAAAATAATTTTCAACCTGATGGGCCTGATTTCAGAAACGAAATTGGAAAGCTCGAGGATCAAATCACTCAATTCAAATTGCTATTGAAAACTTTGATCAAAAAGGCGCAGGCAGTCGATGAATCAGCCAGAAGTTTGGCATTATCACGGTCAAGTTTTTCCTCCTCCCTATCCGATTTGACCAACTATGCGTCTACAAGCGATAATCAACTAATGGCTGCGCTCATTAACGATATAATACCCATTTTAACTGCAAAATCCAAAAAAGATATTGATGAATCAAATATCTTGACTCGAAATTTATTAACACCCATGATTTTAATTTATAACTCTGATATGAAACTAATGAATAATAAGAAAAAACTATATAATGATCAGATCAAAGAATTTTACAACTGGATATCAACATCTATGAACGGGGGGACTTCAAAAGAAAAAAATAACAATGAACAATTTTCCAAAAGATTAAACTATGAATTAAATAGATTTGATTATTTCAGTTATTTAACTGATTTCAAAAATGGACATCCAATAAGAAATCTACTTTACAACTTTGCTTTATTCCTGCAAGATTCTAACCCTTCTAAGTTCTCTCCAGCTGTCAACACAAATGTTTCCAAAGCTGTCTATTTTTATCAAAACTTTTCAAAATTTAAGAACGAACAGCAAAAGATGAGGCACCAAATAGCTGCTACAACTGATTTTCAGGAACTCTCCGAATCTGCCCTAGAGGAACTTCAACAACCACGTGAAAAGACTGCTAGCGTAAGCACTCATTCAACCTCGCCATCTTCAGCTAGAACTACAAGAACTCCAACTCCTTCAAAACAATTTACTCGGCAACTATCATCTAAAACACCACCTGCTGTTATAAAATCTGGTATTCTATACACTCTTGGTGGACAAGGAAAAAGTGGTTGGCACAAGCAGTATCTATCACTCACTGATCACTTACTAAGTGAATATATTGACTGGAAAGAAGGCCAGAAATTACGAGATACACCAATTGATCTAACATTATCTTTTATCAAACCTATAAATACTGTGAAGGGTAGGGAGTATTGTATTGAGCTTGTGACAGCAACTAATATCAAAAGGGTATTCCAAGCTGAAAGCGAAGTAGAGAGAGATTCCTGGATACAGGCCTTTTCTTCCGCTGCAACTCTCAAAGCTGCTGATTATAAATTTAATAGTTCGAATTCAGAGAACTCTCAAAAGACTAAAAAATCAAAAAATGATGCAAATGTCATCCATAAAAGATATTCAAGTGCAAAAAGAATATCTTATCACCCAGCTAGTGCAAGTAACAGTGTCGATTTACTGAACAATACCCCTAGTACTGCTTCTTCTTTCCTTTCTTTTGTTCGGGATACTGATATCTCCAACAAAATTTGTTGCGATTGTGGAACCTTGAAAGATGTTGAATGGATGTCTATCAATTTATTACTGGTTGTGTGTATTGAATGTGCAGGAGTTCATAGATCCATGGGAACACATATATCTAAAATTCGATCATTGACATTAGACAATAACTCTTTCGCATCAAAAGAAGCTCAGGAATTACTTTACCATGTTTCTAATAAGTTTGCTAACTCTTATTGGGAACGAGTACTAATTCCATCTGAGAAAATCACAGCATTATCTTCAAGTGAAGAGAGAAAAGAATTCATCATCAATAAATACTGTAAGAAGATGTATTTATCATCAGATCCGGGGTACAATTCTAATGAGGCATTGATAAAAGGTGTCCACAATGCAAATGTTCCTTTGGTATTGAAGGCTTTAGCTCATGGTGCTAACACTACGATGGTTATCATAAAAGAGATTAATGGCCAGAGAAAAGAAATATCATTATTCGAGTATTCACTAACTCATTTCCATGGAACTCAGGAAGATCCAGTATTTGATATCTCTCAGTTATTATATTTAAATGGTACATCTTTGGGCACAAAAGCTACAGCCATTTTGAACTTGAATGAGCATCAAATTAAATTCTGGAGTTTAAAGCTAAATCTCGTGCCTTCCGATGTTCCAACATCTGTTGATCCCTCAGAATCTCCTAAAGATACTACACTGGTCGTACACTCACCCCAAAAAGACACTTTCCGGAGATCTACTTCCGGACTAATAAAGAGGAACTCAAGCCTTAAAAATGATACCGGCTCTAAACGCGATCCTTTGGAGACGAATAAATCTAAAGATAAAACTAACAGAATGAGTCGTTTCAAAATGCTAGGATTTAACAAATCTTCAAATAACTAAGATTCCCAAATATGGTTTGTGAGAGGAGTAATTTTTTTTTACTTTTGTGTCTTTGTGTCATTTATGGATTTCGAAACAATGCGCATTGCTAATACAAGATCACGACTTTATAACCATGATAAATATAGTTCAACTAGTATTTTTAAAGGTCATATATTCTATTAATTTACTCATTTAATTGCCTTGCTTTATATCCAATTATTGCAAAAGCTGCTACTGACCTACTTCAAATCAACACTCGGATTTATTAATTATTTAATACTTAAGATACCGAGTTTCCTACTGTTAAATTGCTTTTTTAGTCACTTGGAACTGTCACCTTTGAGACCATGGATTGTCCAACTGAACCTGCAGAATTATTTGATGTTAAGGAGTGCGTTGGAAGAGGAAATTTTGGTGATGTTTTCAAAGCTGTTGAAAAAAGCTCTAGTAAGGTTGTGGCTATCAAAGTTGTAAATCTTGAGGATACAGACGATGATATTGATGTTTTGGTTCAAGAAATTTCGTTCCTTTCCCAGCTAAGGTCACCTTACATCACTCAATATTACAGTACTTTTATCAGCGATGTTAGTATGTGGATTATAATGGAATATTGTGGAGGTGGGTCCTGTGGAGACTTGTTGAAATGCCACAAATCTCTATCTGAAGAAGCAACAAGCTTCATAATCAGAGAAACCTTGAGAGGTTTAGAGTATTTACACCATGAAAGAAAGGTCCACAGAGATATAAAGGCTGCCAATATTCTTTTAACTACAACTGGGGGCGTCAAGCTTGCAGATTTTGGAGTTTCAGGTCAAATAACTGCCACAAATGTTAAGCGTGGCACTTTTGTTGGGACTCCCTTCTGGATGGCTCCTGAAATAATTTTGAGGAGAACTGGTTACAATGAGAAAGTTGACATTTGGTCTCTTGGAATTACTACTATTGAATTGGTAACTGGACATGCTCCACATTCTGATCGAGAGCCAATGAAAGTTCTATTTCAGATTCCAAAACAACCTGCTCCTTACTTAACTGGGGATGAATACAGTGAGCTGCTCAAGGAATTCGTTAGATTTTGCTTAATCAAAAATCCCAAAAATAGACCTTCTGCAACAACATTGTTAAAAACAAGATTTCTCAAGATTATAAAACGAAACTTTTCTCTACTTCCGTTGATTGAAGAAAAGAATCATTGGATGGCAAAACATAGACCTAGACCCCGGAAACCACGTTATCAAATTGATGATAGGCTATATACCAAAAGTGTTGCAAGTTTGAAGTGGAATTTTACCACCAGAAGAATGTGTGACAATATCATGAAATCGCCTCATACTGGAAACATTTCGGAACTGAATCATGACTCTGAAACTTCACCTGAATTGCCTTCTACGGGGACCGATGAGATAAGTCCAATAACCTCTGATGGTCTTGGCTCCCCTGAATCTGATTTGACTTCTCCTGAATCAGCTCCTTCCGAATTGATACTCAAATCGCAAACCCATCTAGAAAGGCTTCCAGTTATTCCTGGATCCTCTACACAGGTATCGCCGCTTCTCTTAGACAATCAGAGTACCACCCGTTATCAGGTTGATACAGATGACGAAAATGCACAAGAGATCAAGCAAATCGATTACTTGAATAATGTGATTTTATACTGCTTCAAAAAGGTTCATCATAGAGCAAAAACTACAGATACTAAAATTACTGTTGCTAATCTTGGAAAACAGTTTGTATATGCTGAGAGGGCTCAACCTGGATTAGCTGAAGCATTGTCAGAAGAAATTTGGTTACTCATGAGTCAACTAAGAGGTTCAGAGAAGTAGATCTAAAAAAGAAAACGCGGAGATACTATTACAGACACCCTAAGAACATCACAAGAACACGTAGCTAATGCATATCATTTGACAATTTAATGCCCTCGTAGTGCAATGTTGATCGCTTTTGTAACCTCTTCAACTCTCTGGTTTTGTGTCAAATTTCCTATTCTGTGTAACAATCAAGATCCAAGAACAAATATGACACAAAAGCAAATTAGTTGTTGTTTACTGAACTCCCTATCTACTTTCTCTTGAGATTTATTTGTAAGTTCTTTCACAAACACTCTTTGCTAGTTTTTATAGGTTAAAAGCACAACATTCAAAACAATGAAGACCACTATGTTGGTTTCCTCAACCTTTTTTGCATCTATGGCTCTTGGTGCAGTTGTCTATTCTTTGAATGAACCAACATTTTCCCAATCTCATCAACTATCTAAACCCTCATTTGAAGAAGCTACTCCAATTCAAGTTGAAAACGATACTACTGAAGATGAAGAAGACACTTTCCCTTCAACCATTCCAAGTCAATGTTCACAAAATAGTTATTACATCCATTCTCAAGACGATTTAGATGCTCTTGCTAATCAATGTTCAGATATTGTAGGCTCTGTACATGTGTCTAACTATGGAAGTCCAGTCATTGACACGGGTGCTATTCAAACTATTGGTGGAGACTTCACTGTTTCCAATGCAACAAACTTAGTTAGAATCAATTTCTCAAAATTGGCAGCCATCGGAGGAAAGTTTTCTTTGAGCGAATTAACAACATTAACTTCTGTTATTGCTCCATATTTGAATTCTATTGAAACAGTTGACTGGAAAATTTTACCAATTTTGAGTACAGTTGATTTTAGTTCCGGTATTAAAAACGTCAAGAGTATTATTATATCAGATACTTCATTGACTGGCTTTTCTGGATTTGATGTTGATATTTTAAAGAACTTGAACATTAATAACAACAGATTCTTGGAAACTATTAATACCAATATCAGAGGTGTTTCTGAAAACTTGAAAATTAGTTCTAATGCGAAAACTGCTTCTGTCTCAATGCCAAATTTAGAGTGGGCTAATAATGTCACAGTTAGAGACGTTGCTTCATTGAATTTGGGTAACATTGAGGCCGTTAATTCATCTCTAGAATTGATCAACAATTATTTCGAAAACGTGAAATTTCCAAAATTGAGAAGCATTGGAGGAACTTTGAGTCTTAGAGAAAACTATAATATGAAAGATGTTGACTTTTCTACTGTCACTGATATTGGTGGAGGATTAATGGTTGTCAACAACACACATGTTTCCAAAATTAACTTTTTCCCTAAGTTGACCACCATTGGAGGAGCTATTGAGTTTGTAGGTGACTTCAAAGAAACTGCATTTAATAAATTGAGTTTGATTAAAGGAAGTGCATTAATCAAAAGTCGTTCCCCAACTTTTGACTGTTCAAAATGGATTCATGTCATGGGAGATACCGGATACTCTATCATCAAGGGTGGCAGAGCAAGTTGTACTAGTGGTACTTATGAGCAAAGAGCCCACTTTGACCAGAATGGAGGTGCTCTTGATGACGCAGTATCCATTATCATTGATGATGATGGAGTTAATCGTTCAAGAATGGACAATTTTACAACAGTCCATGAAAACATTGGTACTTCCATCAAGGCTATGGCAATTGGTGGAAGTTATGCGTGGATCAAAGCAGCTTTGGTTTCAGCATCATTTGCATATCTCTTCTTGTAATAATTTGCTGAGAAATAAAACCATCATAAGCATGGTCAATTTATAGCATTTCTTTTCTTGATTTTCTCTTTGATATTTGTCTTTCTACTTCACCCCTATGAATTCTCTTTCTTATTATCTCTCTCTATTTTTTTCTCTCATCA